>LUCH01000512.1:77272-139538 GCA_013368495.1 Paragonimus heterotremus
CATGTCTTAGACACTTTTCAGACATGTTTATACATTGCTTGCACGCTGGTTAACAAGCTGAACACCAGTTATATTTAATCACAGCTTTCGCATTCAGACATACCTTCCTACCAAAACACCTGTACTGGAGTGCCAAACCAGGTGCCACTCATCGTTATCTTCTCGTCCGGAAATCTACTTTGACTTCATGTTTATACAAGGCAACCGCTTTGATTATTGTACTATCGACCTTACGTTGCTCACGACCAACATATCTTATTCACACCCCCAACCAACTTTTGAAAATCAACAATGAGAATATTTTAATTGCCGACTAGAAAAAACACCATTACTGTATAGGCCGAAAGCAAATCAACCATTAAACTAGCAGGTCATAAAAAATCTTTCCTCTGGTCCGAAAATTTAACTGCGTAAGTACTCTGTTATGCTATAAACGGTACAAAATTTCAATGTTTTAACTATACCTGGTACCATATTAAGTTTTGCTGAAGAACATTTTTACAGGGATCACCTGTGGTCTACGAAGGCTAACTTAATTCTGTCTATTGTTGTCGCTTCAGTTCTTAACAAAACATTTTCTGATGCTTCAAGCTAGTCATCCGATAATATTTTACAGGTTTACTAGCTTTTCTCGACTTTCTTGATTAACTTTTCTCTTGACAGCAGTAGCAGACAATTCTGCGTGTGATAATCAATAATTATGTTTCCTTTTGTATCCAACACTATGTTATGGATCAAAAGTACCGTTCTTTTGAACAAATGGTTGATATACTTCGGAGACAAAAAGTGGAACGGGTAAAAAGTTGTTTGAACCGTTATCTGTCCAGCCTTCAGCCCAGTTTTATCAACAGTGATTCAACCGGAAAGTGATGACCGTCGGTGATTTCAACGTGATGGGGAATTCGTGGTGGTTGAGTTATTGGTTGCTTCTAACACTACTAGTATCATATACTCTCTCAAGTCATCGGATAAACCGGTACACTCGTCACTGGTTGAATATATGGTAATGTTAGGTCGGTCACACCCGGTTCACGATTAAAGCGCTTCGTTTAATCTGTAACAGCTGTATAGATATGATTCTCTTTTAGACTATGAGAGTTACTTCCGATGAACTCCAACGAGTTTTAAACTTGCAGCTTTCGTTCTCAAGCAAACCAGATCGAGTGAGATTATACATGGTCTCCAGTAATGTGAAGAGTTTTGTCTTGTAAAATTTCCCAGTAATCACACAGAATTGCCGAGTTCATCGATTGAAGTCAGATCGAGGAATAACACAGCGAATATTGTTCCGATGACTTATAATCTTCTCAAGTGCGATTCAAAAAATATATTCAAGCACAGTCAACAATCACTCGAGAAACTCCCAAACCTCCTGAGGATACAAATAAACTATGTGACTGACACCAATTTGCTTCATCGCGTTGTGTAAATGTCCGCTACAAAGTAGCAAATCAACAAAGTGTGTATGAACTCATTTTAATTTTGTTGTCTATGGTAGGTGTATCGCTGTATCACAAAAAAGATGTTCATTACTTCTCAAATACTTTCGGATAAACGTCGTCAAGCCTTAAGACTTGATACCGTCAAATAGGTTCACTTTGTATGCGTCGCATTTTATTTCTTCCCAATTTAATTTTTCAACGAGGCCTAGATTATCGCAAATTTGTTTTGTTTGCTTCCCATCATCTATGGGCAAGATCCCATGGGACATGGTAACATTCCTTCTATTCTTCTACAGTCATCTTCAAGTTAATTGTGCCGTCAGAAAATGGCAGTTTTGGCCGACTTGTAGAAATGACGGAACAAGAGAAATGACAGAGTTAATATATAACTTGGCCTTCCATTTTCTGTCAAACGACAAATGAAATTCCGTACAATCGGTCGCAATTGCTAGGTTTTTGTACATTAGTTTCATTGCTATTCACTTCGTGTTGAGCTATTACAAACAGTTAAGAGGGTTTTTATGTCAGGCAACCTTGGCTTCAGAAGTCAAATATATTGCTGTACTTTGCCGTGGACCCCTAAACAATGAAGACCCACAATGAAACATGAAAAGCGGTAAGGTCTGCTAAATATTAAAAATTATACGTTTAACAATGTGGCCCACTTTTGTTCTGTTCTCTGTAATGTTTCTGTGGTCGCGTTACCAGGGGTTTATCAGAAAGTATTTGAGAACTCTGTCTCGAATGGCTCTGCTTCGGCAGATTAAAATCAGTAACTCACCAATCTTGACCCACTTAGTTGACTGTGATCAATTCATTAATGCAGAGGGGGTGTTATGCTTTGTCTTTTGTATCCCGGTCTCTATGTCGAGCAAGCTCAAGTGGCGCAACCTGTCCACAATCGAAAAGTTCTTAACCTGATTAGATTACTTGGGTTTCAGGGTTCATAAACAGTTTAATCCAACTCCGACACAATCTAAGCGATAGCTTGATCCCACCCAACCCACAAAACCCAAATTATGCTGATTTTCTAAAGCCTACTTCATCAGTTGTTTGAGTCTGAAAAATGTCCCAGGTGTTTTTGAATAGCTGCACAAACTATTGTTTTAGTTTTGATTGGTACCTTCCTAGTGGCAACCTGACCTTCTACAAACACCAGCCGAATATGCGAATTTATTAAAAATAGTTTCTTCTCCTGGAAGCTTGTTTTTCGAGTTGCTGGGGCAAGTATATTTGTTCTTCTCGTGTACTACAAAAAAGGAAGCGGTTTACTGATGACCATCAAATCAAACCTAGATTTTGCACAGAATATGTATTACTTATAAGCAGTTTGACGGATTTATAAGTTTAGATGAGACCCAACTGTGAAACGTCAGGGCTTCGGCTGGATTCGAACCAGTGACAGAAACACCATGGTTCGAATCCAGCCGAAGCACTGACGTTTCACAGTTGGGTCTCATCTGAATTACACAGAATACGTTACACACATCCCTTCATAGAGCATAAGTAATTGCAGCTTTGCCATGGAGAACCGTTCGTTGACCATAATCACACTGAATACTTAGAAACGATAAATCAGCTTCCCTTGTATGTTTCAAGATGTCATAACGGTGAGTAGTCCGATGGTCAGTTGAGAATGTAAACTTACTTACTCGTTCTAGTCAAATCAGTTCGGCATCTTCAACGTTTATCTTGTGACTGAGTTTGTGGGATCGTGTATTCCACATGAAGGATTGTTTTGAACTCTGTGCGGTGCTATGGAGCGGCGATGCATGCAGGCCTGATCCACTACTACGAGGTACATTTACGAATGGTCACTTCGGTGTATACAGCACTGTTACTCAGATAAGTATCAACAAATTAATACAATAACAAGTGACGATCATCTGTTACATTCCACTGTGGATACACTCTAGACAGAGTGGTAGGTTCTCCGTAGTTACCCTGAGTTCACAAGCAGTGAACTGTTTTCGGCTATTTTCATGAAGAGAACATTTTTTGAGTTATACACGAATGAGACCAAATTCCATACATTGTTAGTCATCGAAAATTATGGAGTGAGTTACAACCCACTTAGAATTTTGGAAACGCTGTGTTGTTAATGTTCCTTCAGGCTTCAAGCATATATCTTTAAATCGATCAGGTGACTTTCGTGGCTTAAGCTATTAGCTTTTGTGCACAGAGGACTGATTGCGGTAGCCTCTGCTCTTAATAATTGTTTTATTTTGACGGTTCTGAAATGTGTTTGGCGTAACTTGCAAACACATCGGAAAGCTTCTTGTAACATTCCTTGATGGCCAGATTTTGACCACTTAGATAGTCATCACAAAAGGAAGCCATAACAGAAGATGTTCACGAACGCTTTCTAATAACCATTTGCTGCATTATTCCAAAATAGTCTACTTGGCAGATAAAAACATAATATTAAAAAAACACTGAAAAGCAAACTCTAATATATATGCTGCCAACAGTGATCGGGTACTGAATGACAGACTGAACTGTCTTATATGTTTAGCACTCCAAATTTCACTTCAACAGACAGTGGATGATAATTTCTGTAGTAGACGCATCCGTTGTACACACAATATACGCTGTCAATTACTGATGAGACTTTCCAACCTAAAAAACTCTTGGGGTATCCATTTTGACTAGCCACATTTAAAGCATACAAAATTACGTCCTCTTAGATATCTGACGAACCTCTAGTCCTACGCTTCTCATAATGAGGATGATTGAACGTGAAAGCTGCGACAAGTCATTAATCAACAGCAAGAAACTATTTGACTCGTTAACAGAGAACTGATTTAGTCGAAAGATGAACAGTAAAAACATGCTCGTATTTGATTGCTTATGGCGTGATCCTTAGAATCGATCAGAAATTCGTTAGTTATCTAGTTCAATTGGTAGCTCGTAATCTTGTTTACTGTTGTGCAGTGCCCACCATGGTCAACTGAATATTACCTGGTCACATTTAATTTGTGCAAAACGCTATGTTGCAGGTGATGAAAGCAGGACTAAAGTTTACGATCAATACAAGTTTGGTATATAAAAAGAACGATTGTGACGGAGTCTGCCTTAAGTTTGTTTTGATTGATGAGTCTTGTCGAGGACAAAACCGGCACCCCCATAGTGTCCATGGTGCACCACAGGCAGATCCCTTCATTACAAGTGATCCTCATGAGTCTAAGGGTCAGGCGGTCTTAAACTTGAGTTCCTATTGCAGATGGCAGACGGTTCGGTCTCATATTCAGAACATCCCTCCCCGAAGGATCCAAACGAGAAAATACTGGTTGGAGGATGAGAACCCTTGAAAAAGAACTCGTAGGCACGCACACCCAGAGACACGGAAAGCCCCCTATAAATCACACAGTTTGTTGCAATAATTTGTTATACAAACAGGAAAAGTCTTAGCACCTTCCATTTTTGATAGGTGGATTTCTTAAACTGGGTGAGTTACCAACCGAAATGGTTTCTAACCGAAAGTAATGTGTTTCCGGTTTGCGGTTCCAGATTAATTTGTTTCTTTTCGTGCTTAAGTAATAATGAACTCGAGAATAAACTATGGTGGAAGTCTATCAAAATTAGGGAAGGTGAAGAATGACTTGCAATGAGATTAAATATATACAACCCCCGAGGAAGTGGATCCAACAGTATCAAGGGGTTGATGAATATGTGTGGTTTTGTAAGTGGTGGTCCATGGAAAACACAACATGAAAGTCAGGTAGCAACTGAACACGAATGAACTCATTCGTACGCCATACATACTGTCAGTTCTAGGACTTTAAGAGAATGACTGTGCTGTGAGGTACAAGTGAAAATTCAGCTTCATACTGAGCATGAATGGAAGAAATATGTTCCTTTCCTAAACAATAATTCAATAGTTTTTGATAAAAATAGATTTGTTACAAGTTTTGGTAAGTTGGTAAAATTCATATTTCAAAATGATGTAGCATATCACATTGTATGGTGTTTAAACTGTCCATCACAATGAAATCACATATACGCTTTTATTTTGGTACGTATTTAAGAGTATATAAAATTATGCATTCATACATGAATATATATGCATATCAAAGCTGATTGTAATCTATATCACATAATATATGTACACAGACATATATGTCCGGAAAAATGTGATTTTAGGCATGTATATGCAAACAAATGTATTTATACAAATGCACATGCATGCGTAGGTTTGCAAACAAACCAAAATATAATATTATGTAAGTATCACTGTAGAAATGTACGCATGCTTGCTTTTACGTGTATAAATATACATGGTTGTATATTGTAGTGAACGGTTTGCCGATAGGTGCTTCATCTACTACTGTCTCAGTGGAATAAGTCAGCCTTTATTTCGCACGTAATGACTCATGCCAAGTGAGAAGCACAAATTAAATGAAAATGTAGCAGAATTTACATTCACAGGTAACCCATATGCGACCGTTTCTTTATCGTAGCGGTGTTTGATGGCTTTTCCGAGATGATCTTAAAAAAAACTGAACAACATTTTTGCTGCCTTTAACGGTAACTGATTTTTCAGTGCATACAGCTTTAAACTTTGAAATATGTCATCGCTTGTCCATTTCGACAAATATCATCTCCACAAACGTCGATACAATAAGCAAAAGATAAATTTCAAGAATGTAAACCAGTCCTGTAATACCAGCGCATAAAAAAGGAGGGTATTGCTAAATACAGTTCATCCGATGATATGAGGTTGAACTATCTCTGGTATTATTCGAAAAACAATTATACATCTTTCAAATAAGATTCTTAAATGAGTGATGCGGAAAATAATCCAGACAAACTGAAACAAAATTTCGACATAACGTGCAATATTCGGACGAGTAATTCAATACCATATCCTCGTACACCTGGTACGCATACTTGGACCAATGTGAATTATGAAGTTAGTTCTTCCAGATGTGAAACAGTTGTGGACACTGTGCATTCTTCTTTCAGCTACTTTACACGAGAAGTAGCATTAAGTCGTAATCGTCACCGTTCACAAAACGCTGCACAGCATAGATAGCAACTAATTCCTGGACACACACCTATTTCTATTGTATGACTGAAGGGAAATTTCATACCAGATTGTCGGTGAACCGTATTCGTTGTGCAACAAACAACGCAGCTCAAGTTGCACAATAGCCCAACGGAAATTGAGGACAAACGGATGAATTCACTTTCTTCTCAGAATTTCTCACCGAAGAAGGTGATTCAATAATGCAGGAACAATAATCATAATATAAGTTCCGCCTACCATAAAGTCGAAGGGACTATGTGATGGCATTCACTGATTTTCGGGTAAAATTTTATTTAGATTTCACCTGTTTCTATCATTCGTAATTAACAAAACTACAAATCCAATGAAGCTTGGATGAATTCGCACAAAATTGTGCCTTAAGTTTCAGCGTGACAACTGAGTTGACCCTTCAGAAAAATAGGCCATCGTTTCAATAATTCTATTCAATCGGATGATATTTGGTGAAAACAAATTAGCGTTTACACCTGCTGAGGTCAGCTGTATGTAACATTATTTCCAGTTCATGCACGGCAGATCAAGATAATTTTACTACCATAGTTCACCTACTGCTATAAAACGCTACGACCTAATTTGGTTAAGGTTGTACATGTGCATTCACGATTCCGTTTCATTAATTACCCTTTCCTGGGCACTCAATAAAATTTAAAAACAAACTGAAACTAATCGCTCTGCGACACTTTTTCTTCACAATCGCTACACAAGGATGTTTTCTTCAGCGAATGAGTACACTGTGAGGAAAATTCTCAAATTCAGCCATATTTCAGCTGAAAACGGTTAGTGAGAAAACGGGTGCACAGTAAAGCAGTACCTTATCTAATTGTCAACTGTAGATTAACCGCTAATGCTTACTGGTCTGTTCTTTTGGGATTGTGATCAAATCAAACCTGCGATCCATAATGTTTAGCACCGGATGAATATTTGTTTTCAGTCCGAGTGATCTTGATGTGTCGGTGACTGAAGAAAATTGGGAATTGAGATTACCTTATTTACCCCATTTACATCGCAATGCTTTTCAGGGTCCACATTATCGTTTTCAATGCGAATGGTATGAAAATATGTGTGTTAGAAAAATATAGAAGTAGACAGATATATCAAACTGTTAAAATAACTCATAGTTCCAGAAACTCCAACTATAGATATATATTCGAATTTGAGCTCTACAAAATTTCATTTCGGTGACCAAACATTTCAACTGAAACACAACTTACAACGATATATTTTTGCATCTGGGATCCGCGGTTTACTGGTCTCGAGGCTGACATCTATATGTCTTTCGAATACTTATAAAACCTAGTTGAATATATTGAGCTAATTTGGTAAAACTTGGCAGGTTCGTGGACAGATATGAAGTGCTTTGGATCTCTTAAAACTTCAGATATCTAGATATCACTTTTGCATGTGTCTAGATCAAGTAAAGTTGTCCCAAACTGTTTCCTTGAGCTACGGTGAGAAACGGAATGGTACAGTATGTGTGAACTACAGAGGCCAACAAACACAGGGACCAGTTAGATTTCGCTAAATGAGGGCCCATAGATCCAGCGGGCACAGGTAGAAAGCAAAGCTAACTCGCCTACATCCACTTGCGCAACCTAACTGGGATGCAAACTATTACCACCCTATGCGTGTACACGGTGAGCACTGAGCCTAAAGGTGCGTTCGTACGACAAAGAATCCATATAGAAAATGTGTTTGACAAACGGGCTGTCTGCGTCTATATATGTAAACAGTGCACTTCCAATGGTCATTTCGAGGTAGAAGGTAAAGTTTGATGTTGTGGAAGTTTTTGAACGGAAGTGACACTGGTAACTTAGAGAGAAAACAAAACGGACACCTGAAATGCTAGTTGCTAGATTAACTAACCAAGACATTTAATTGATCACGTGACGCAGTTTATTGGTATGATCTTGCCATCGTGCGTAAAATTGAGGAATATGAATTGTGAAAGCTGTTATCTACCAGCCGTTGACAACCCAGTCTCGAACATGGCAAGGAGTACCGAGAAAGATTTTGCCAGATAAAAATAACCCTGTAATTTGCCTGTAAAGGCGACGATTTCAGGGTGTAAATTGCTACGCTCTTTTTCATCCCACGGTGGTTCTTTGAATTCGGACAAAATTGGTTTTTCTTGGAATTTTCTCCACCTTGAAGGTGAAACGACGCCTCCTACGAAAAAATGATATTTCCAGACAGGTTTTTCAAACGAATTGGTTGTAGACCATGCAGAGCACACTCAACATAGCTTTTAGTCACTTTTGATGTACAAATGCAAGATACAGCGTGCACCTATGGAGTCCAATGCATTTCAGCAAACTGTAACGGAACGTCGTGCGGGTGCGGACTGCTAGGGTAATTTGCATGTAGAAATCCGGAGGTTTCCTTCAGAAGGGGGACTGAATTTTTTTCTATTTCTTCCACGGTGACAAGTCTAAGAATAAATTGACCAATACTTTCCCCATAGAAAGTATACTGAGGAATCGATTAGTTTATCTGATAATAGATATCTGTTAACCTATTCTCTTGAAACTACCAGCAATAACCCTCTTTTCTGGAAAGCGAACGATGGAGCACCAAACCACCTAACTTAAAACGTCTGCCAGAACTGTCAGCTTACGAGTTATTGATATGTTATTGTCAAAGATTGCCCCTGAATTCAGAAACGAAATGACATCCTATCTAAATTTCTTTTTGTCAACAATTCCTGTGTAGTACTGTCATGACATGCCTCCAGTGATCTACATCACTAAAGTATTTTTTATTTTGTCTTAAGTTCTTTCTCCCGTTTGTATTGTTTAGTAGTTTGCAAGTTACTTTCTGTAGCACTTTGATGGCGTTCCAAGTGATAGCACAGTGGTAAACACAGATGGTTCCGACGTTGAATAAAAACTCAGAAATTTATTTTACCGCAGATAGGTTAGGGATGTGGCTTTCTGAACAGTGATCTCTCTGTACTTCGCGGTAGTTCGGATAAGACCTCAGGATTGAGTTCATCATGGAATACTCTACAGACTTGGAGACGTTGGACAAGATAGTGATCACTTGGGTACGGTGACATCAGTGTTGCCGTCTATCGTTTGCACCGTCAGTAAAGTGAACACAATAAACTGATGGACATAATTCATGCTACATTACGGTCATCTGAAACTCCTATTCATTGTGAAGCGCTGCACTTTCGGTTGTTTAAATCTCAACATAAGGTCTTTATAACTATTTCTGTTTCTTATCCAATTTTTGGTTTTTTGCTAAGTAAGCATCAAAGTCTGCGGCTTGAGACGTTAATTTAGTTGACGCATAATCGAGCTCAGCTGCATGTATGCTGTCATTCTTTCGCCGAATTGTTTGTGAAGTGAGTACATTTAATTACACGAGGCACTGTGAGCCGTTAGAAAGCTGTCTTGCTGATGATGCCCTGTTTTCACTTACAGCTTGGTTTATTGTTTGCAAGGTGTAGACACTTTTATGTTGAATTTTTAAATATAGACATAGGTATTTTTGATAGCTAATTCCATTCCCGTCCTCTTCTTTTTCTTCCTTCGCTTCTTCTATACGGGGTTTTTTTCTTCTTCATGGTTGTGTGGCAGTTAAGCATCAGTGTAAACCACTGATGTATTGTTGTCTATAGTGATGATGACAGTCGGCTACAGGTGTGGTGCCTTTGATGAATCAGTGATCACGTTGTGAAACATCTACCAAAAATGGTTGAAAAACTAACATGTTTGAAGAAGATTCTCAGGAATGTATGTCTGGGAGAATGCCTGGTTAACCTCTGGCACTCACTTGTCAGAATGCTATGATAGGATTTAATGGTTTGGCTTACTTCAGACTGTGCAGCTTGACAACTAGAGCTATTATGGGTATATTAAAAGTTATGTCACGTTTATAATCTGATGAAGCGGGCATGGTTGTGAGACAACTTATTGCCAGTGAAGGCAGATCGTGGACAGAAGATGCATTGAAAGACATTCTGGCGCACTCACAGCAGTGTGCACTGCGGATTTCGGGGATGGGAAGCGACTAAGTCTGAAGTGTTGGGGAGGTTTCTATTGCATTGCTTAGGAGCACCGAATATGCAACAACCAGATGGAGTATCATAGTCTAAAGCCAATCTTAGTCTAAGGATTTCATTGCCATGAAATTCTTTTAAACTATCGCCACTCACACCATAGACCCGAAACGAGACTATTGAATAAACAATCAACGTGACACAGTGAGTCGAGATCTAGACGGTTACAAATCACCAGGACGGCAGATTAAATTGACCATCGAAGCCACTCAGTCTCATGGAACATTGGATGAACTCAGAATAACAGCTTTGCAACTGTATCTACTAAGTTCAAGTGATATATGAATTCAGGGTGTGCTACGACAATCCACATGAAGTCACATATACCTTCGACCGTACAGAACGGAACAACGACCCATTGTTGGGTGGTTTACTGTTTACCTCTGGACCGCAACACCAGAAACGTAGCTCGATATCTACTGCCAAGAGAATATTCTCTCCATCGGATCTGTTGGCGACCGCGGTTCATTGGCCTACTGGACAAGTATCTAGACTGCAACTTGTAGATTGCTCGAGTCATGGGTTTGATTTCCTGATGTGCGTGGTGTGGACTGAACTATGTTTAAACATCTATTCTCCACTTTTGTTGTAGTCCGCTGAGACAGTTAATCGCAAGTCAACTGTCGTAGTCTAGCCAATGTTTAAGCGACTGCAACCCACCTGTTCAGTCTACTGTTGTGTCATACTTATTCTTTGATCACCCTGTGTTTATGGTTCAACCATACTCCTGGACTCTACAGTTGTTTCGCTCCTGTCTTTTTATCACGCAAATCAAAATTGCCTGCTGTGCTGTCTTTTTAACAATGCTTGCTTATTTTTAATTTTTGTCGGCTCAATAAATTCATTGTGACATTGTCAGTTGACTCATTTTTAATGAAAAAACCGGGATTTGAAGTTGCTATGTACAAATAGATTGAATGCTTTAAGATTTTGTTGTTGCACAATTAGTCAACCAGAAAGATATACTGACGGTAAATGACGGCGGAAGCGACCTACAGTTTCGTCTTACGTCAGTTTTGTGCAAGAGTCACGTTGATCGAAAGGTGTACTGCCAACCCGGTGTGTCCTAACAACCGTGGAAGCATTAATTATTCATAAGTAAGCAGTTGGTAAGAATAGAAGAGCTGCTTCTTGACTGCATCGTTAGAAGATCATTATTGTCATTACTAATGTTGTCTTGTGTTTACGCAGATTGAAACTGAGATTCTGTTAGTCATACATTAAGCCTCAACTTTACCGTTGTATGTTTTCCGCCTGACTAAATAACCAATCGTGCTATTCGACCAGTCCGCTTGGCAGAAGACACTGAGAATTCATAATCTGTAAACTTAAGTTGGTTCAAAAAATGCTCCTGAAATGAAGAAGCTCAATTTTTCGTCGATTTCACGCTGACACAAATGGCTTCATTCATGTTCTGGGTTTAGCGCAAAAAATGATGACCTAGGCTGATATGCCAAGATATCAGATTCACACTTATCTGCTCAGTGTTTCCCGCTATACTACGTAGACCGCGTACGACTTGTGAAACAAAGAAACATGGCTTCGTTCTCGGATAAATGAAGGTAAGCAATTCCTCCAAATGAAAAGATATTGGTGTCCAAAAAGTTTGAAATGTGACACTATGAAACAAGGGTAATCAGAGTGAAGACGTTGAGCAAATTCACACACATTTGTTGGGACTTGAAAGAGAATTCAAAAGAAAATAGCGAATTAAAACAGCAAAACAGGTATCAATGCTCAGGTTTCAACGCTCAGCTGTGGTGTTGGTGGATTCTAGCTCGAACTATCAGGTAAGCCTTCTTAGGCAGTCAAGCCGCTTGATAATTTGGTGGATTACATATGACACAGTAGATTAGCCGGGTAACTGGGTCCACATGGGAGAACATCTGAACTTCTAGTGTGGCTTCTTAACTTAGCTAATAGAGTGCCTACCGCGTCTAGGTATGCCTGTTCGAAGCCAGCTGAAGCCCAGGTTTTTCTCAATTGGGTCACATTCGAAACTTCGTATTGTTAATAAATGTAAGAAAGATGGAAATTTTTTTATTAATGACAAGTCATGTAAAAACCTTTGATAGGACAGGTGGTTGTTCGGCCCAGAAAGTTAGCTTATTCCCCTTAGAACAGTCGATGTTTAATCCAAATCCGCTATGCAATCGATATACTGCCAAAATCTGCCCGGATTCGTTCCATAGGTTGGATTGTTATTTTTCTCACTGATCAACCGGGCCACTGGAAAAAGATCTATTGCCGTGACACTGAAAGTTTTCTGTTAGGTATTTTGAGGACAAAACCTATTTAAGTCCATTGTGGTATCTGTGGGTTCTGATTCTCAGTCTCGTATGACATCAATCTACCAACCTGAAAAGAGTGGTTAAAGGTTTTGGCCTCAGGGAGCTTCGTCGACCTTATAAGCATTCATCAGTGAACAGATGTAAATAGGATTGCAAATCATCACTCTTAAGATCACATGAAACAATATGTTTCCCGTTACTCTTGTTACTGTTGTTGTCACAGTGTGCAATATGACTAATTTCTACATTAAACTGGGAGTTAGCAGAAAATGTGCTGTTGTGCTTCCATGCCGTGGACGATCTTTTGTGATTTGTATGAAGTAAATAATGTTGATTTTTCTCTTGTCAAAAATTCGAAAGATTGATGGAAAGTTGGAATTACACACTTTATTCTCAAAGGAATCTTGCCACTTTTTCCCGCGACGGACCGCCAGCATATGAAAAAACACAAAACTAAAAATGGCCACAATGTCTGAGTTCCTGGTCAGTGCTATCATCGCGGTAGCAGCATTCCTGTGAATTCCTACTAAAGTCATAACGCGATATGAAAGAGCTTCAGTAGGGCGTACTGCTAAGCAGTGTGCTGCTGATTATAACCGATAAAAATTGATTCTCATCTTCTTCCATGAATTAAAACATTGGTGTACTTACACTGCATAGATCAAATCATGAAGTGATCGTACTGCAGATAAGGATTAGAAAATAGTTTGGGTGAGCATAAGCTTTGATAACTTCAGACGGTTTGAGTGATAATTCAAGAGGTGAAAAGAGGCAGTGAACAAATTAATGTTGAAAACCATTAATAGTACTTAGTCACAACGTTCATAAAAAAAAGTTTTAATTCAGTGAAATGACTTGAAACCAAGTCTTCACAGTGCGCGGATTTCTGGAGTTCCGCACTCACGATTACCACGTCTGCCAACTTCATCTCTGTCAAAATCACAGCAGCCTAAACTAACTGAGTAAATTGCAAACCTATTAAATCTGTTTAAAACTTAGTCATTGAAGTCTGCTGAAAAAATATATTCGAAGGTATTAGGTGTAAAGTCACTGTTCACAAACATCCCACTTGTCCCCTTGTTATATGAAACAATTTCGGTTAGAACTGGAATTTTTCAAGCGTGCTTTGTAGCTGATGCTCCTAATAAACTTTGTAAATGTCCGCTTTGTCTTTCTCAGTTTGGCTTGCCAACAGATCGAAAAAATGGCCAAATACAGATCGTCCAATATCCTTCTTGTTAATAGTTTTGTAGCAGTGCTCACAGAAAGGTAACAGGACAGCTATGCACAGTACATTCTTACAAAATATACGCCTACATCAGTTCAAGAAACACAGATGATCCTGCTTATGCAGAGAGTTTAATGATTGGCGTAAATAATTCACACTGACAAGGCCAATTTTACGAGGAGAAGAAAAGTCGAAATAACCTATCGCTTTTTCATACACATATACTAGAGATGGCACATGGTACGAGTCAACGATATACCAAGATGTCTGCATCCAGGCACATTCTGCAGGGGGTCAAATAACAGATCACGGAAACATGATATCAACTTAAGTTATAGAAATATGATATCCGCACTATTCGCTGCGTTATCCATTCTAATGAAGCAGCACCAGTATAATCTAGCGGTCGCGTTATGCTGTCAACGTTACAAAGACATAAATGGCATTTTGGTGATGGCATTTTAGTTCGCAAATTTAAAGCCGAACTGTGTGCTCTGGAAGAAGAGTTCAAACGGTTGTCTCCTCCATGGCGTTAACGTAATCTTCACACTTATATGTCGAAACTCCTCACTGCCTCATTGACTAGTCCTTCTGGATATTTGAGTGATCTGTATTAAATGCCACAGTAAAGATGCAGTTGAGATATATCCACGTATAAAACCAGCGGTCTGAGCCTGTGCCCTTTTCAACAATCGAATGAAACAAACGTCAGCGGATGACTAAACGTTTCGTGTAGATCGGTGTTCTCTATGATCCCATGAACTTATGTTTTCAATTTTGTTTGAATCCTATGAGTATCGCTGAAGTTAATGCTTTCGTAGTTTATCAATGTACGCCAACTTTAGTGGAAAGCCTACTTTTGACAGGAATACTGTATGTCGCTCATTGACAGTTCAAGTTTGATTACGCTGTCGCTGAATTATTAAAATGAAGCTGGAAAAACGCATTTTACAAATGCAAATGTTTTTTTTCAGTAACAAAATCAATATTGCCACTTATAACAGGTTTGGTACTATCTTGGAAGTTCACTCCCGTTTGGATTTAATTCCAAGCATCAATATAGTCCTGCGCCTAAGCTGAACTCGCTGGAGGACGAAACTCTGTGGTTATTAACGCAACTTAACTCATTTTTGGGCTATCAGAGACTATTGCCATAAATGAAATGACTTTAAAAATCTTAGAGACTGTTGCCTGCATTCTAGTGCGAACAAAACTTTCTAGTGGCCATAGCAAGTTCAGGTACACATCCTCTCACGAAAAATAGTAGACTTTATGAAATGCAGGAGTACACTACATTCAAACAACTTTGTTTTCCTTCCCTATTGGTGGCCATCCCTCCGACTCACTCATACCAACTCACACATACACACACTATGTGATCATAACCGAACGGAAGTCAACTGTAGTACTGTTTACCGTTTTCACTACCAAATCTTTATTTCTAGGCCAGACCGTTAAGCTGACGAAAGTGCTTTTGTTGCTTCTCATAAGCTGAGTGACATACGAAAGGTAGAACCTCCTCGTCTGACTCTTTTACACACACGAGATGAGTGTAACAAACATTCTGGTTAGACAACGAGAAGGTCTGGTAACATAAGATAGGTAGGTAACAGCATGAAGAGTAAAACATAGTTTACAATCGGAAGAGAGTTTTCTGGCAAGTTCAAGAGGCAGAGTCCTCGTGAATCACATGGCCAGTAAAGACTGAATCAGAAAACAACATTATTTTCCGACAGTGAGTTAACAGCCTGGTGTGAAATCTTCAACTGATCTTAGGGCTTCTGTTATTAGAAATGTCCCGGTAAATTCATTCATTTAATAGGCACTAAGTCGTGAAACTGACTAATCTTTAAATGATACTAGGATACAAAATTTTTATGTACTGTACTCTCTTCAGTCAACAATCACGTGCACAATTATCAAAGTTATATGAAGGATAACAGGAGAAAGTAGGCAGCTGGTCGAATACATCCTTTTAGTTTTGAAAAAAAGTATTCGGTATCGCTTCATAAAACGCATGGGCTTCGCGATAAGTTAATTGACGGAGATTATATGGTTTGTGAGACAGTAGTTTTCTGACAAAGTACTTTTTATAGAATCCATATACCTTCTCTAAAATCGGGCTGAGTATAAACTACGGATACCTATCACTGATCACTCAGTGAAGGCGATACTAAGGTTAGCTATCTACAGATTAGTTTGAGGAGCAGAGGATCAGTGTATGTGAACCAAACCTCCACTTGAGCATGCTATATTCAGTGGGCAATTGGTATGGAGGCTGGAACATGCATGAAAAACAAGAGACCGCCTGCATCTTGGATCAGTCCACGAGTCCGCACGGGTCTTCCTAAACGGTCCAGGACCGATAACCATAATTCGTACAAATATAAGAATGTAACAGTAATTCTGCTACTTTCCGACTGTGCCTCAGCTGTGATCGTACACTTCGGAGTTAAACGTACGCTATCTCGACATTTACTAGCTTCATAGCATGAGTGCCGTTCAAAAGAGTGGAATCTTTGATTCAGCTCCACTAAGTAAGCTGAGTTGATGACGACTTTTGTGATCGTAGTTGTCATTGTTCATTGGCTCTGGATTGAAACTCTTGAGCCATTTGCTTAACGCAAATTGCGGGCAGTTCCTGTGGTTTGTATTCTCCGCGTAATTTCTAACACTATATGTAGATGAAACGTACTTGGGACCCACAAAGTTTCCTGTAGACAATAGTTATCCATATGATTTCTGTTATCCGATGAGTGACACTGGTCAATTCTAATGAAGTCAAGGAAATAGCTTTCTGCACACATCCACAAAGGCTTTCTCAGATTTTTAGGTTTAAACCTCAACGAGCTTAAACAATATGAGAATACCAATAAGCTTCTGGCAGAATTCACGGAAAAGTTGGGAAAAACAGTGATCGGACTAAGGATTCAATTCTTTAAGTAAATTGAGGACAAAGTTGGCGAGTTTGCGTGAAAATCGGGCTAATTTTAGAATACTCGAAGAAGAAGCATGCGTGCGTTTACCTAGGCATGACTGATGGTGTAGAAGCGCGTTCAGATTAATTTAAACTAAGAGGACAAGTTGCGTCAGACAGAATTTTAAAAACACTTTGTAAAGTAACGACGAACCATAAAATCCACAAAGTTTTCATAAAAATATCCGTTGCAACTTGGCAGATATTTCAAGTTTTTGGCAAATGGTAGCAAATTGTTGAACCGTACATCCAGCAAGAGAATACACATGTCTTGACACACTCACTATGTTGTGGACTAGAGGGAGACTGAACGGAAATGACATCCTGACTTCAGTAAGTGTATTAATAAGATTAACTGAATACAATGACCAGTTGCTAGGAGAACAGCGAAGTCAGAGACTTGGTATTCACATGAAAGTGTGGGCAGTATTTGGAAAGTTACTTCCATAAGCAAAAAATATACTGACCTATTGTTTTAGACCTTAACACGGTCTGATGAAGCTTTCCTGGAAAGGCAAGAGTGAGCTGTAAAAGCGAAACTGTGAATTGCTTCTAAAAATAACCTTAAGTCACGTGGCACGCTAACGATAGCGTCCTTCAATTCGTCCGTAAGTCACTTCCCAAACATGGTGAATCTAAGACTGCCGACTATACAGAAATTTTGGTAAACTTATGACGTTTCAAAATCCTTCTAATCATCCAGAACTCGTTTACAAACAAACCCAAATGTTTGACCATTTGACTATCTAAATGTGAATTACTTCATCACGTCTATTCTGAGCCTGACAGTAGAGCTTCGTGAATGAATATCAGTAAACTGCGGACATTCACAGCATTAAACAAATCAAAACAGCCATTAAAATGTAATGTGATATTCGATAGTTACTGAAGTCAGCAGTACGGATGAATGGAACAGATTTGCGCAATTCGCTTTCATCGAATACCTAATGATCAGCCCAGGTCAACCATTGGATTACTCAGTTTGTGTCTGTGTCATCAACAACATGTGCACACAGTCGTGAGGTTCTGGAGAATATCCGATTTGTAGACATTGGTTTGTGTTTGTTTCGACCTCGGCTACCGCGAACAAAGATTTGCTGAACGCTGTTGTGTATAAATGATTAAGGTGTGTTGCAGATAGTAGATGACGTTTGATTAAATACGTAAGAATTGACGCGCCACTGCTTTGTACATTTTAATAACATTAGTCTACAAGGATCTTCTGTGTTACCTTAACTAACCAACCATTATGATCTTCAAGTCAATTGATAATTTGGTTGGCTTATCTAAAAAGTGTATTGACGCACAAAGGAATGTAACAGATGAAGATGCAAGTGCATGATGCGCGGTCATTTTCTAAATCGTCTTGCATGATCTATGAAATCCAGCTCGACCACAGGTTGAATGTGAAACATTTGAGTCCATGTTATGGATTGCATATTATCTACGTGTACAGTCAAATTCTTCAACTATGGAAGACTGTCACTTGTTGAAGTTGTATGAAGCCTACATTGAAATTCATTGTAGCACCTCGACCCCATCCTTACTTGGATCTGTGTTTTAACTCAAACTTTCAAGAAGGACAGACTTCTAATCGTATGCTTTTACGTGCATTACAATATATTTAGCGTTATTCAGACTCTATTGCAGCTCTGTTGCCCTACCAAACATCTTGACATACTAATCTCTGAAAGACAATGCATTGTCAATGCTAAAATCAGCAGACTTGATAGACTACAGAAGATCAATTTAGGAAGCGTTAGGCATCTACTGGACTCAAACCAATAACAAAGACTGCATCCTTATGCCAAGTTCAAGAATGAGACCTCAAAGCAATTGACGTGGCCTCGAAGCTCAACTTGTAATGGATGTGATACCTAATGTCTAAGGTTTAAATAACTGGTTTGAATCGATCCAGAAACACAGTGTTACCAGTGATCTTCTATTTTATAAAACACGATAGATCTTTGATTAGCTGGTTTCAAAACACTTTGTAAAAACCATTGTCTCCATAAGAGTATTGACCCAAGTGTTGATAAAGCAAACATGGCAAAATCTACATCACCGAGTCACAACTAAGCCTACCTGAATTGTCACACTTAAACGTTATTCACAGTCACATGTGAGACAGCATTGACGGTTCACATAACTTACTGATTTACCTTGCTAAAATAGCCCATTGTTATACGTTCGTTCGCCCATCCTGATTCATATACCTTTTGCAATTGTCATAAAACAGGCAACAATAGTTAGTTTATTGACAGAAGTTCTGTAAATTATCACAAATTGCATTCGATATGGGTAGGGTATTAACTTGATCAACTTCAATCATCTTTCAGCATCGTTCAACTGCTTGTCTTAAGCTCGCGAAATTTTGAGAATAGTACGAAGCTCATAAAACTGAAACGCAGGAGCGGTTGGTGATCGGTAATGCTTTCGTCGCTCCCTTCAGTTATGACCAGCTGACTGTCCTAATAATTGTATCTAGGCATATAGAAATTAGATATAAAATAGTGAGGTATCTCTTGTGAGATCAGTTGTCCAGGAATTGAAAACTCGAGAGTATGCTTGTCGTTTTTTAGTGTACACACATCTGTAAAACTACTCGGTCACACTAGTCAGGTACAATCACTGAGGCTGTCAAGACAAACTTCATCAACTCAATCAACTTTACGAAGACTAAACACTCAATCAATCTTATCAAAATTAAGATCAACCGTCTCTAGACGAAGCTAAGTCAACTCACATTGAAAAAAGCGGAAATCCAAAAAACTTCAATTGGATGCGACATGTTCATAAATCATAGCTTAAAAATCCGTGGACTGTTTATTGACGCTCACTCGTAAGCAGGACAGATTGATGATTGAGAGCACAGAGTTGTGAAGAAGAGGATTCCCACCATTCAGAATATTGCAACTTACCACGGACTGTAAGTGAAACGTTGAAAAGCGCCTTTCCACCCTCCCAGTTGGACGTTACTTTGGACAAAAAAGACCAATCTGTCCAACTGGCAATTATTAGATATGAAAAGTAGATCACTCAACCTCACAACCCGAAGCACATTTATGGACGTGCATTTGTCTCTCTGCATCGAGCACCCAACTATTCTCTGAAAAACCCGGTGGTTGTTTGACGTACTGATCTCCATAACAATGTACACGTATTTCATATCTTTTTCTGATTGAATCATGTTCTCCGAATGTTGTAAGCTGTTGGACAGAATGGTAAACTACGGAATGGATATAAAGTTGCTCAGAGGATATCATTGCTTTTACTGTCGTTTTTTAGCAGTGGTTTGATCCCTATTCAACTTTTCAGTAGACGAGATCATAAAGCGTAACCTGATAAACTGTGCGTATGATGGTGTGGATTTGATTCCAGGCACTTAACTCCGAAAGATGATGTAAGCACATAACAGCGCCGTTGAGGGGGAGACCAGAACATCTGAGACAGACTAAGGTCCTCAGTTCATCAGCTTTGTTTGGACTTTGTACCTACTGAGCTCAAGGTGCTGTTGAAAGATTTGCAGCACTCTGTGTATGTCCTCATCTTTTGTGGTGAGCCTTTTAGAAGTAGTTGAGTTCATGCATCTTGGGAGCTACATCATCGCCGGAGGAATGTCTGATGAGATCAAAAATCATATACTAGAGGCTCCACTGGCGCTTGTCAACTTAAGTCACCTATGGTGTTCACATGATTTCACATTTTGTATTGAAGAATGAGTATATAACGCCATCGTAAGGACAGTCCTAGTATGCGGCTCCATTCGCGCGTAGGGGTTCATACAGATTTCGATTTTGACTATCATTGTCTCCGGAGCAGTAATGGCGTGTGATGGATATACCATCTCAGCAGTGACGAAGTTCGCCAACGTGTCTTCTGGACATATAATCTAAGTCGACATTGGGTTACTGATCTCATCTTCCAGCCCTTGTTGGCTTGGCTACATCTTACCAATGTCAACTCATCGTTCTCCTCATCGTGACTTGTTTGTGAGACGTGAATTAGGCTTAAAACGACAGTCTGTTGATCAACACATGGCCTGGGTTTGGGGTATAAAGGCACTCATTATGAATTTTGTTTCAGTAGAACGCTTCCGGCTTCATGGCTGAGGTCGGAAGGACATTAATCATCTCTGCTTGGGGACCATGTCTGACATGTCAAAGATCAGTGTTCAGTGGCGCTATTGCTGCGAGATTTGTGTGCATCCTTGGAACTGCAGATTCCATATCTACCAACCCTTTTTTGTTGGAACTGTCTACTTGGTAGGAACAAATACCAGACAATGGCTAATTAACTCATGTTGGAAGTTACAAAAAGTATGTAAAATTGTTAATTACGTAATACGTCCATTTTCATCTGCCTATTGCTAATGTGGTCCTCTTGGATATTATGTCGTTTTGATCCAACGATGCCCTTAGAATTCTAGACCATTCCGTTCGTTTCGTTTGTTTACGCGATACTTTTCATCGACTTTGAGGGACCTGGTAAAAACACACGCCCTAGTTCACTTGTTATTCTGCTGCCGTATTAGGAGATGTACCCGGTTTGTTTAACCAGTCGTCGGCTTCCGCAAACAACTCATCGAAGTTGGAGGACTCACTGATCTATGGCCTGCTCACCAAGACCGTGCAGACAGTAGCTGTCTCCAAGATTGATGTAAAACAGTGCGGTTTCGAAACACTCAGTCGTGAGTGAAGAAGAATACAATCCAAACAATAAGTAATTTCAGTGGAAAATATTACCAGTTCATTTTCGTGTTTGGATTTGATATGAAAATAATTGTATACTATTCTACACTAGTTCATTCCTTTCTGACATTGTGATTAAACAAGATTTGGAAAATCACTTCCGTCCAACAAATTGTACACGGAAGCTGAACAAGTGGTAAAAATAAGCGATCAGCCTTTACCTCCAAAAGTTGTCATTAATCGAGGACTTAACTCAGTACTTCGTCTACCTGAACATTAGGGCTTAAACGGTCTTTACGAAGTGGTTACTAACAATATTGAAAACATTTCACTTTCTGGCCTAATAAGCTTGCAGCATCGAGAAACTTATCATACCGTTAACAATATCAATATTGACAGTAAAAATAATAAACACCTTCATTATCACCACACCCTAATCCCAACAGTGGTTTACCTTTTTGCTTACCTCTCACAAAACAGATTCACGTGATGTAACCGCTGAGACCCTCATGTCTAACTCTAGACAATCAGCACCAGGTTGCCCACACCATTAAAGAGGGATAGAACTGCAGGGGAAGGTTAGGTGGCATCTACAAAACAATTTTCACCAATCCAATTTCAAGAATTGACAATACATAACAAACATTTTGAGCAAACGACGACAGCTCGATAGGTTGGAATATTTGTTAATGTTTCTATCTACAAGCCGGGCAAGTAGTGAGAAACCAAAAATGTTCTCCGTGCAAATTTCCAAATTTAAATGACTTTTCTACCTACCAGTTTTTTTATTAAGAGTTTCACAAATCAGGATTTGGCATTAACAGTAATAAAATGCACTCGAGACGATACTAATGATCGAGCTTATTTTGTGTTTCGTTTGTGGTTGGCAAGCGACTTGGAAATCATGTTTAGATGATGTAGGTTTTAGAAAGTAGCACTAAAACTTTCTAAATCTATTGGTATCTCTCGCAGTTGATTCAAACCTCTTTGCTCTAGATAGTAGACTAAGCTGCGTCGTGTGAATTTAATTTGTTTGCAGGTAGCGCTATCTTTCGTGAAATCTGTGGGAATGAATTACATAGCATTTTTACAAAAGGTAAGTCGGGAGGATTTCTATCCAAACTCTTGCTTCGGAGGTCGTCATTTCTTGGCATATACCTATTCAGATGAGATCCACCTGTGAAAAGTCAGGGCTTCGGCTGGATTCGAACCACCGACAGAAACACCGTGCCTCTACGCGGCAAGCGCTCTACCAGCTGAGCTACGAAGCCAAGCCAGGAACTCGGAAGTTTCACATTTGGACCCGATTACCCGCCCGTCACAGTGTCTCATATGGAATCCACCAAATGATCCAGGGGATTGACTGCCCAGGCAGGATTTCTCGAACAGTTCACGCTGGAATCCACCAACGCCACTGTTGAGCATAGAAATTGTATTACTAATGAGTAGTTTGGCAGATTGATAATTTTAGATGAGACTCAACTGTGAAAAGTCAGGGTTTCGGCGGATTCGAACCAGCGACAGGAACACCATGCGTCAACGCGGCAAGCGGTCTCCCAGCTCTACCTGTTCGTTCGTGCAGGATTTTCTTCATGCGCTTCTGAAAATACCATCTTGTTCAACCATTGATATTCCAAGACTCTCTCTTGGATAATACATTCATTCTAAAGCACTGCAACTCCTGATTCATTTCACTAAAACAACGGAAATAAAATAGTTAACATTTCAACGTACGATATTAGTCGCATACTGAAAATGACAGCCGTGTGATCTTATCTTCACCCTGTTCAATGGTTGTTGTCATTTGTTATCATATATCCTGTCTATTTCCAGCAAGCGGCCGGAAAGATAAACCGATATGTTTACATCTAGCAACGGTTGCTCATACCAAGGACCGAATTTTCGGACAACAGTTAAGTCGACTTTAACCTCAAGATCCAGACATGACCCAACAGCTAGACTTACAATTACCGCCTGAAGCAATCGCTCCAGAGAAACAGCTCCCAGCATCTCCGTCAAAGTAAAAAACCATTCGAGGGTTAGTGCTTGACTGAACATATAAAGATGCAGCGGTCGCGGAAGCTGACTAATTACAATCTGCCAGATAAAGCCTTGCTTTCAACCCCATTTATGTCATCTCAAAGGAAGGGATGCTGAAGGAGTTTGAAACGTTATCTACCATC
The DNA here is from genome assembly GCA_013368495.1 of Paragonimus heterotremus. Classification (NCBI taxonomy): domain Eukaryota; kingdom Metazoa; phylum Platyhelminthes; class Trematoda; order Plagiorchiida; family Troglotrematidae; genus Paragonimus; species Paragonimus heterotremus. The sequence continues at coordinate 101,195 of LUCH01000512.1, forward strand.
TAACTGTTACATTTCGTTCTATCACCAATCAAACATTCGCGGTTCATTTCTGTGTGAATTTGATCTTCCTCATTCTGTTCAGAGATTAGACAAATTTAGAACGACTATGTGCATATCAAAACAATTCCTGTCGGCTGTTCTGCCCTTCTATACTTGTGCAGTTGTGGTTCATTATGCACCTTCGTTAGTGATACCAGGACTAATTCTCCAATCCGACTGTTCCCATTTGGTACCAGTAAGCCGTGTTATAATAAAATGATTAAAAGTTACACAGTATTATTGTGATACCACAGAATCAATTGGCCAAAACTTCCTTATTCCTATCCTTCACCCGCAAGCAACATTTCATGACCTCTTCACTGACCGTGACCCATCAGAGTAGGGGTGTAACGGTACGTCCAATCCAGAAAAGTTATTACCACCTGAAGGGTGTCACTTCTTCCTAGCACAGTTGAAGAACGATGGTGAAATAAAAGTTCCTCATCACAGTTGTACGTAATGGCATGTGACACAAACACCTGAGATACCGGCTAATTCGTTTATTCATATGGAGTATTTGTCAACATTTTCCGTTGGTAAAGAGTTTTGGGAAACACTGCGTATTTTACATGTAACACGAATCTAAGGGTTAAGAATCTCTGCTTCAATATCCATGGATTTCCATCCGTACACAAACTGAAGTCATTGAACAACTGAATAGATATATCATGTTATAAACAATGGGGTATGGAAAGGCTTACTTTAGGGGGCTAACAAAGACAGTTTTCATTATACAGCAAAATAAATGATGATGATGTCGATAAACTGCTGTTGGAGAGGGACTAGCCCACCTGATGACAACAGATTAAAATTGGTTGTTTCTTATTGTAGAATCTAATCTACATCTCACTTCGTGTTGACAATATGAAATATTATCGTTTGCTCTCAGAAGTCACCATTTTCTTTTCTTGTTTACAGTTAACTTAGAGTCTTGGAAGTATATTTTGTCGACCTATTGTTGCTTGTCTGAAAACTTTATTTTTGACTGGGCATCATTGGTATATGAATCAAAACACAAGTTGACAAAATGATGTCGTACTCACACACGCTGAAAGACATAAGAAACCACGGGAAGTACTGTCCCCATTTTGGAGTACGTTCAACTAAAAGCAACCCTAATATACTTATGTCATTACAGCGTGTCACACTTAACGACTTGCCCATATCTGTAAGACATTAGACGTTTCCGTTTTAATGTGCAACCAAATTTATAGATTGCAAAATGATACTACAGAAAGCAGTCGTAAACGGATGACCAGTTTATGTAGGTATAAATAGTTGTACATATATGTGTGAGTGGAACCGCAAGTGGTGCAGCGCAAGCCACTTGGGGTGATGGTTTAAAGCGCAGGCGTCCTTTGGCTTCGGTCAATGTGACAGGCTAATCCGTCTCGGATGTCGCCAACCTTACATATATGCATGAATTTGTTTACATACTTGTATGTGCTCGTATACGAATGTACCCGCTTGTCTCCCATATCCTCCAAAAACTCTACTAGCGTCTCCTAGAATACCTGGGCTCCTTCTGCAACAATCTTCTCATCTTATGTTTCCTCTCGTATTGTGGTCACAATGTTTAGAGGGGTTATCGTTTTTGTTTCTGACAGATGGTAAATTCACTATCAATGTGAACATTTCCCCACCTGTCTTTCTGTCCTACTTCTTTTTATCTGCGTTGTTTTGGATGGAACTACAGACAGTGTAGCACAGACAACGCGTAATGATGCTTGTGCATGAGTGTAGATAGATCAGTAAGGACAATGATTAATCTAACCATGCATTATCGTATTTAAGGTTGTAGAGTAAACGGTTGAAAAGTAAACACTAGATAGAGCAGCTAAAATGTTCCATCCCAGTAATGTGTGTCAAAACTCGTACGTGATATGCGGTCATATGTCATAACCAGTACAATTTTCCCAGGCCAATTACAATGCGTGGATCTGCATGAACATCGCTGTGTTACTGGATGAGTGTGAATTTCTAAGCGGAGTGAGTTAAATAAACAACAGTTACCCGGTTTATGCATTAGCAACAAATGGCCTGCACGTGGTGCTTCTGACCAAAATAAATCTTCACAAATTGCCCGACTTCGTGTTTAATGATCGTGTTGAACTGGTGCATTCTACAAATACCTGAAGATTTATTTGAACAGTGTAGCTTCAAGTAGACTGATATGACTGGTGAAAGAATGGAACCACCCCAAATCTTGCTTCTGTGGATTTTCTCTACGTGGCTAGCTGTAACTACACATATCTACTTAGTTTTTGAGGACTGTGTAACACTTACAGGCTAATGTTACAGCTGTATGATTTCGGAAATCAACCGAATGCAACTTGAGGTCCACCTTGCCCTTCTGTGCAGAATGTGGAATGAAAGTTTGGGCGGCTGCACTGAGATACTTTTCTGAAACGTGTAACATATACCTCACCTAGGGAGAAAACACCGTAAAAATATTCCATTTCTGCGCATAAGTTGGGTAACTTTTCAGATTTAACCTCTGCCCGCCGTTACGTCCACGTCTTGCCATTTCGCAGGCCACAGACAGAATTTTCAAATTGCCTCTTTCAAAGTAGGGTATAATCAGACTATTTTTGAGAAACTCAGCCTGGATCATCAACCTGCAAATATTACATCAGACCTCAGTTTGTGACTTGGACAACAGGACACTGGAAAGAGATTACTCACATCAATTATATGACTGCCTTTTACACTGTACCTACCGGCTCCGGACAATGAACGATAGGAGCAAGAGACTATATAGCAACTGGAGTTGCCTTAATGAAACGCTCCAGGTAATGATTCGAGCACACAGAGCGTCACGAACGCTCATAAATAGGAAAATGCGTTACCTCAGTAGTTCGGACTAGGTAATTTGCTTGAGGAATTTGTCGCTCCGGTTAAAGTAAACGTACATGAATAGAAAGCTACGGACACGATTATTCTACCGTTTTTTACTGATTTTAAGACGGAAAGTTCCATTGTCGACCAGTGAGTAGTAAGAAACGCAATATATATGTATTTTTGACCTCATTTGTGCGGTCGGAATGGCCTGGATTTTTTCCTAGGAAGGGTTTTGTTCCTAGTGTTTGATAATTGACTCTTTAACGGTCTTTATAACCTAGCATAACACAATACTAGTTGGTGTAGTTTAACCTGCATTGTTCGTAACATTATCCTGAATTTAACAGTAAAAAAGAAGCAATGATAACGAAACGACTTTCTATTTCGTACTGTTTCTCCCAAGAACATTAATGATAGGTTTTCTGCATAGTTACAGCAGCTAGTAGCATCTGAGTCTATCGTGGTCACAAATGCTGAATGGAAAAGTCAAGAATAATATCTGTGACAACACAAATCATAGACATATACGTAGATGAACAAAAAGGTTGAAAAATGGCGTTCCTCAGCCTGACGAAGGTGTTTTCACATGTAGTTATCAAAACCGGCCAACACCAAAAGATAATTCAGCTGGAGGAGTTTTTCGTCAAATTCAAGCCACGTTCGATTTGCGATCACATAGTTTGTACGACTGAGTGAATACATCAGTTTGTGATTACATGCTGCACTCGAATGCACAATCACTCGATTAGATGGTTTGTGAGACAACGGAATGTAACATGAGTGCAACAATAGCAGCAAAGCTGTGTATCACAGTGAATTACAAAGTCCGCGATGAGTTGCTAGAACTGCATGTATTTCGACGACGCCAGTACCTAGCTGATTAACTCATTCCCACAGTCGATTTCTGGTGTATACATTGAGAAGGTGGTAGAATTGTATCCCATTTAATGTGACCGTAGGCACGTAGGCTCATAACCAGAATGTAACCGAACCAGAGGAGAATGATGAACAAACCAGTGAACCATTTTGAACAACAAGGACCACCAAGTTCGCCGGAATAGAGCTAAAACAAAAGTGTGTACTTTTAGAACGACTTATTATTTTCAAAAATACTTTAGAAATACTATCTACGTATGCCCGATTGTGATTTCTGTCACCTGAGAACAATTGAATGGTTGGTAGACATATCTAAGTGTCGGTATGTTTCTTCTTTAAAATGGAATTTTTTACCATGTGTAGCTTGCTTTAATTATAAAAGCTCTAATTAATGATGAGAAAAATATTTGTGGTACTCAGTTAACTGTGACGTCTTTGGCAACATCGCCAACTGGGACCGCGAGACCACATCAACTCGTACGCAAAGCGCAAAAACAACTCAATCCAAACAGTCGCGCCGAGTAATTTCTTTCAAAGTTGCTGTGCATATACATGTACGAATGATAGGCACTTGTGATCGATCGGGTAAGAGAATAAGTACTACTGTTTAGTGCTTGTCATTCATGGATATTGAGCAGATTCGTTGTTGCCTGCTTCTAGACACGACAAATTGAACGTTATATGGACATCTCCAAATCAATCACTTGATCAAAATTGATGATATAGTGGACGCTAATGCATAAGATGTAAAGCGTAACCAAGAACATTCATAATTGAAGCCAGCACGTAAAAGCAGTGTAACCGGCACACTCTTGTTTTTATCGAAACACTTGTCGAAAAGCAGAACCGTCAGAACGAAAGAAGGAGATCGGTAGTGATGTTCAACGCTAGATCGATTTATTTCTTAATGGTTGAAAGTTCCCGAGTTAAACTGACTTTGATCACTCGCTCCTCCTACGTGTCTCAGCCGGTGTGTCCAAGGAAGAATTTGCTAGACGTTATTCTTACTGAGTATCGCTAATTTACCGAAAATTGGTTCCAGTCATATTTAGTAGGTGCCTCTAACATTTGGAACTTCCGTAGTTCCAGTAAACTGTAAGTCAAACTCAGTACAACAGAACAAAGATCAGAGGAGTGATGTTTTTTCATCACTGGTGGCAAGTGTGCACAGGTCACACAGTCGTGAGTTTGATAGTCTCCTTAATACAATATGCACAAACAGATATGCGTGTTGTAAAAAAGGAATACAAAATAACCTGGATATATGATTGTCCTCCAACTCTCCTTCATTACATTATTGAGAAAATAGATAGAAATTGAATTTGTGTTCTATCAGATTTGTTTGCTCAGTAGAATTCTCTGAACGATATCGTCTTATTTCTTTTCACGTCATACTGCCTCCGCTTTTGCCTCACCAGCGTTATCACAGTTGTCCTTCAGAAAATGTGAAGCTTGCATGACACCAGAAGAAGAACCGTGGCTATCCTGAGAACTTGAGCTGACAGTCTGTCGCGGACACGTCAGTTAGTGAACCAATATGTACAACGCTCAAATAAGCATGGCGCCACTTGCAGTTTGGAACAATATAAAAGAGACCTAATAAAGCGTTCTTTTTCAGAACACGGTATTTGTACATGGAAGGTGCCTTATCATTAGATCAGAAGAAGCTGACACGCACCTTGGAAGTAGAAGGTTGTTACTTATTCTTTTATCAGATCATATCTGTTACATTCACAATATGGATAATAGCAATGTCAAAAGGCCAGCAGTAACGAAAAGTCAGTAAAAGTGTAATATCTTTGTGACTATAACGCAGCAGACCAACGCCTATCTCTCTGACTACAAATAACTAACCTACATTTGTTACGTTTAACTGTATGTACCAGTAATAGTGTAACTGTATAGTAAGGGAAGGTGACGTGTTCGCTGGCTATCAGTATCAGTTAGAAAATGTTAAGACAAACAAGGATGCAATCCGAAACGTCAGGACAATCAATGTAATCTAGCTTTGTATTTAGCAAATCATTTTGTTATGTTCGATAGTAAGCCCCCATATATTTCGTATCATATTCTATCCACGAACTTCGCTGGGTGAATCTTCGATTTAATGTTTGCCGTTCTTCAAGGACTATTAGCTGCTAATTTTTACACACCACGCCTGACTCAAAAAGAAACACTGTTATTGACATCTTTGTTTCAATTCAAATTAACCTTAAACACTTGGTGCCTGTTCGTATGTTGCAGTGATATTTTTAACAAAATATGCACATGAAGAGGACTTACACATCTAGCGTCCAACTTAGTGTATTGTGTAAGTCGTATTTCTGTTTTGAAAAGACGCACCAAAGCATCCTAAACCTTGAAACGTGATTAACAAAGCGAGGTGTAGTATCGGTGGTATCTATATTATTCGTGCAGAACGGTTACAGTGTAAGATACAAAAAAAAACAAGATGGCTAAGCCTCCTCCAAAGATTCAAAAAATCAGAATAAAAGTGGTATTTTTGTCGATTTCAGAAAATTTAAAAATAATTATTTGTAACTTCATAAGTTACGGCAGTAAACCAACAAAGTCAAAGACACTTACGTTTTTGATACCGTATTTCACATTATGTTTTGATTATTTATGACATAAAAGTGTTTGTGTAAATACAAAAGTTTTCGTGATAAGCAGAGATGAATTCAATCAACAAACTATAAAACGTTTCACTTAAGCGCTCCCACCTGAGTTTGAATGTAGTTTTGTTCAAAGACTTCTGGACAGTGAAACTGCTCAGAAACATTATCTGCTGTCAAACATTCAGGCCATTAAAAGCAAGCATCCATAAAAAAGTTAGATACGTTACTAACACAGAAATCTAGAGGTACATAGATGCGCGGACTGGAGCATACTTACATCCTGATTCTGTCAAAACTTGATGGAGTGCACAACAAAAATATGAACTTGGTTCAAGTGAACATTATGAAGAAGAAGTAAGAGAGGTATCGCAAATAAATGATGAGGTTTCATGTCATTTTCTTGTTTCAGTGTTATTTGAAGATCACATCTACTGTGAACGGATGAATTGTCTGTTTCTGTCAATTTTTCAGTGTATACTCACTTACTTGCTTCCGTGTCGCAATACACTTAGATGAACGTATTTGTGATTATCAATCAATACGATTTGAAAGTAAAAATTGTACACCAGTTCACCATATGATTGTGGCATATCTTGTTGATTTGAATCAAATATCTTCTCGAGTGTTCGGTTCAAGGGCACTTAATCGAAAGCTATGAGATGCGTAAATTTGCTCACAACAGAAGTGACGAGAATTTGACTGAACGATTTCACCAAAAACAGTGTATTCAAGCCCTGTAGTTGTTGTGGCGTATCACCCAACAACTATGACCTACCAAACTAACAGGGCTGAATTTGTGCTATAAGTGTGATGACTTCATTGAAGCGTTGTCTCAGTTTGTCTGTATGCGCTGGGTGACTTCATTTGAACTCACTGCTTGTTTTTTTGCCTTGACAACACTGTTTCATATAAAGGTTATGTATTTGATCTGTGGAGGAATAGCAGAAAATGGGCTTGTTTGCTCCACTGTGTTTGTGACGAGTATCCATGGCGCTTCAACCTTGAACAAATTTCTCACGGATACAAAAAAAAAGACGAGTTAATCAGTTTAGCCATAAACTTTGGAGGAAGAACTGGATTGCATAAATATCAAGGTACGAAGCCCCACAAATCAAACAGTGAATAGACAAAAGGTGAACCACGCAAAGGAGCCGTCCGCCCGCGTTTTGGCAGTCAAGTTAGTAAAACTATGAAAAGATAGTACCGACTGAAAATTTGGCGATTGTTGGTGATATGGTCCAGTGTGACCTGCTACAATTTCCTGACCAAGTGGCCAAGTGACGAAAGCAAGACAGAAATGTTCATAAAATATCGCGTTTCTATCCATCAAGTGTCAACGTTTAACCAGATGGTCAAAAGGCAATGAAAATGTAAGCAGTGAAGAGTTTAGCCAGAAGGGTCTCAGTGTATGACCATTTTACCATGTCATGTACATTGGATGGCAAATTGGGCCGAATGATCATCACAGTTCTGATGTATATTTTCTTGGTTGGACAAAACAGAGTGGTTACGTATGTTCATAGGTCCATATGTTGGTGCAGTTTGGAGAATGATCTTGGCTTACAGGTTGTTGTTTCCGTGTTTGCTAGCGAAAATTTTGCTCGGCAGTTTACATAAACAAATAAGAAGTGAGTAGATTTGAATAAAAGGAACATCGAATGAAATTAATGGTGTACAAATACAGCAACAATAAAAACTGAAACACACTGAAACAACTTGTCACATATGCACTTCTGGCTACCGGCGAGATTGGGTTAGGAGGGTAGGTAAGAACTTCGTACTGCAGTTTGTTTCTCACGCAAGTGTCGATAGAGTTAAAGTTCAAAGCTGTCGACCGATTTAGTCGTGGCCAGGAAGAATGTTTCACGGTGAACAGACATTAATTGTAAAGCAGCCCAATCTACAGAGTATTCTGCCCATTCCCTAATCAAATTTCAGTGGGTGTCTTATTCAGATGAGATCCATTTGCGAAAAATCTGGACTTCGGCTGGATTCGAACCAGCGACAGAAACACCATGCCCAAACGCGGCAAGCGCTCTACCAGCTGAGCTACGAAGCCAGTAATTCGGTGTCTTGTTTGTCTCTCCTCGTTTACCCAGAAGGGACCTGCAGACTAAAGACCAGAAGTTTACAGCATTATGTGGAAGTAATTTAAACCTATATAGAGAGGTTCACAATTCACCGTAAATTGACGTGATCCCCATACTGTCTGCTCAGAAGAGATTTTCTTAAGCCTCAAATTCTTGTAATGACCCGGCTCTGTACAGTTTAATAGGTTACTGATGAGTAGTCGGGGATTTGGTTAATTTCAAGTTGAACATCACCCACAATTGATCACAGCTGTCGCATCCCCATAGACTTTCCAGTCGGCCCCTTTCGAAAAGAAGCACTAGACCCGAGTTTCGCTCTGATTAGAGCTGGTCAGTAGTGCATATCCCTACCACAGCATGGATTTAAACTCCAGCCACACTTTCATGGGGTGGTCATGTTGACCACTGTGCCATTGACTTCATGTCACAGGGTTATCGACTTAAGTTAACAGGACAGTTACTGTGTCTCCTATCGAGACGATGGGGTAACCTGATTATTACTCACAAGCGAAAGTGGTTGGGCGTTCACATATTATAATTCGGTCGTGCCTAACGTGAGGTCAATGACACAGTGGTTAACACGATTGCCTCATGAACAGCATGTCCATGATTCAAGTCCCGGCAGTGGCGATGATATGCACTACTGACGAGCTCTAATCAGAGCGAAACTCGAGTCTAGTGCTTCTTTTCGAAATGGGCCGACTGGAAAGTCTATGGGTACGCGACAGCTGCGATCAATTATGGGTGATGTTCAATTTGACATTTAATAGGTATCAGTTTTTACGATGAAGACTGCTGGCCTTTAATTTCGTTAACACATGTGATCAGATTGTGAAAGCAAACATGCTGGGAAAGAATTCAGGGCGAAACATGTCGCGCGCTGAACTGCTCAAACAAGAAAATTCAGAAGAGGAATCTGAGCAACACTAAGCAGTCTCAGTTTATTGGGGAAATATTATTTACGACTGCAATTAGGCCAAAGGCGTCCTCACTTTTTGGTTGCCAGTTTTTTGCTGTCCTGTTCCACGACCTTGCATGTAGCAACTTGATTGTTTCAAACAGTTACGCATTCAAAAGCAGCTAATCGCCATCTCTGATTGGTTGGCGCCAGTCTGACCACGCTTCCGTCTGTAACAGATTGTGCGTGAATACTGGTTGTATAAACATTCCCCAATCAAGAAAGCATTCCCGTCTAGTTTTATTGCAGAAGGTGCCATAAACTCTTTGCAAGACATTTAGTGCCGTTTGCGCCCTTTGGCCCATGTGGCATAGCTTGTAGACTGGTTTTAAACGTCGAGCACTAACATCTTATTCTCATGGTGATGCGAGTAGTCTGATGTTGTCAACAATGTAGCCAATACAATTTTGGCACCAAATATGACTGATTTCTTAAGGCTGAGCACTAAGTTACTTCCTTTTAATTACTGGGTCAGACAGTTCACTCCCTTCCTCGGGGTTTCTATATTTTTTGTCGGCGTGCAGTATCGTCGGCGAGTTGGTGACAACTACGGGAGTTCCAAGATGGATTCCCGAAGAATGCTGCGGTTGGCAGAGAACTGGTGTGATAAATGTCAATTTACCACGATAATAAACGTGAAATCAGTCGGACCATTTCAGTGGCAAATGAGTAAACGCTCATGGAGTCCGTATTATTGAAATTTTTGGGGCAGCACGGAGTGATGAAATCTGTAACATCAGTGGTCAGGTTAGCGTCTGTAGCCTTCGCCCAAAAGCTACGGACAGTGGGTAGGGTTGTAACATATGGTTAGTCTTTACGAAAGTCATTCTGCTTCTTGGTGACCTGTTCAGTGTTCGCGACTTTGACCTGAAGAGCTTCCTCAGGTGGGCTGTTCAGCGCTTTGAAGGTCACTGGTAGCATCATCGTTGGTCGATAGTTCGCCGAGTCTTCCTCGGCCCAACTTAAGGGACAAATATGCTTAACAGAAAAAGAGGAAATACGTGGGACTGATGGCAAATCACAAGTAACTCCATATTGTGCTACAACCTGTTCAAATATTTCTGAAGAACAAAATAGTTTAGGTAGGAAATACAAAAATGCTATGTGCTAGCCACACTGTTGCAGGACGATTTTCGATGATACCTAGGCATACACCAGATTGTTAGCAATGCCAGCAGAATTTTTTCACCGACCGCAATTACAATGACCAAACCGACATTATGATCTTCGAAATGTACAACCTGTGGCTTTCACTTCAGTATGTGCTCGAAGTGACAGAATGTTGTGTAAACGAACGCGATCCATCGTGAGCATCACACACATTTCAGGATCTAAAGCAGTTCCACAGTCACTGGTGACGATGTTCGCCAGAAGCTTGCCATGGTGCCCTGTCGACAAAAGTTAATTTACATATGAATTCCACTTTGTTCGCAAGGTTCCTGTCGTGAACTTTTAAGGACTGTGATTCCGCACGCCCAAAATTCCGAATTCTAATAATCGGTGTTTAGGATGACCTGATTTACCATAGTTAGAAATCGCTGTAAGAGATGAAGATTACTTTTTGACCTTAACTGCCAAGAGCGCCCGTTAAATTCAAGATGCGCACAGCCGTATCGTTGAAAACATGCGAATGTGTTACGGGAAATAAACCGAGGACAAGCAGGTAGACCTCTTGATTGATGACCTTCTCAATCAATTTTGTTTACCTTACAATAATCAAGCGAGCCTCTTTCCATTTCGGACAAAGACCTCTGAATGACAATTGCATCTCACTGTCGATAATTAGCCACCGCCTACGATGTAAAGTAGTTTGTTTGGTCTGTCTCATAAATGTGTGAATGATCCATGTAAAGCGTATGTTATTTAAATTCTGTTCGCTCATTTCAGTTACCATGATTAAGCCTCCCAGCTCAGTACGTACTGCCAACATTTTTGACGTACTGCAGACGTATCAAAACTAAAGCTTACTTTCATGTGCTGTCTGAGCGCATCCCTTTTTTCCAGCTGTCAGTTTTTACCTGTGAGTACTCCCTCAGCCACTGTTCCAACTCACCTATTTGTTTTCGAGTACATGATTGTTTTTGCTCAACAAAATAACGGAACATGAGGAATGTAGACAAGTATGCGGTTGTGAGATTTCATTCAGTCTTCGGAGGATAGTGTATTGGAGATCCTTTTGTCGGTCGCCTAATCAATCGGTCTTTTTGAAAAGTCTCTTAGCTGACTGCATCCATAGACGGATGAACTACAGCTAGCGGGGGCCAACTATCCAAAAGCACAATGTCATTATCACCTTCAGGATTTCAATAGAAAACTGACTTTGAGAAACAGAACTGTTACAATTGTTAGTTAACATGCCGTACAAAGAAACATAATTACCTGAACTGTGTATGACTTACTCTGCGCCTAAGAATCAACAAGCCAAGACATATAATAGCCGTACAAAGAAAGAGAACCGTTGCCTCAAAAACTCCATCCGTTGCAACGCAGAAATGTTGACCATTTAATTTTGCATTGATAGCACCGATCAGCCAAGGAAGTCCGAGTCCTAGGAACACGTTCACACTATTGGAACCTAAGAAGAAATAAAAAAGAAGGACCCTGAATATCTGCATATAATAAATTTAACATAACAATCCAGTAAACAAGTTTGCCTCTAGTTATTCCTCAGCGTTTTTCTGCAATATTTCACACGAAAACCCTATCTAACCTGGTCGTTCGGAATGTTAGCGGGCGAGATCCGAAACTCCGCAAGAAGGACGGGCTGTTATTGAGGCCGCACAATTTGGAAACGAGAATAGGGAGGCGAGTAACGGTTACCGTAATACAACCCACATGCCAGGATAAACTACAAGAAATCGAAAACCCAGAAGGCGTCCCGATTCGCCATTTTTAACATATACTGTCAGATCTAACGTAATCGTCGGTCCAACACGGGACCGTATAACGTTGAATGCAGTCTGGATTTGATCACTGCGGACATTTGTTACATCATTCTGCGGCTGTCCTACACATCCAAGCCGGACGATACGCCTCAGTTCTTAATGACAGTTTGGCTAAGTTATACAATTCATGGGTGATAAAATAAGTGGATCGTTTCAACGTATTCAGCCTGTATGAATCCTTTTGATGTTTTGAGTCCAACACACTCTATTTAAGCATGTCAACGTTTTATGTACGAGCGAGGCAGAATACACATGCACTCAGAATGAATAACATAATGGGATCGACTTACTCACGTGATCTTTGGTAAGTATGTCATTTATGAGGTCACTATCTATCACTTAACCCCGTACGTAACCAGCCCAGCATACAACAATCAAGCTTGGAAAGCTGGCTGACAATGACAAAACATTTGGCGAACAATTAGAACGTAAACAGCGACCTGAAGACAAAAACTTTCAGTAACCAGCCAGTGTCAAATTCTTCATCGGCCATTAACGAACTTGATAATACTTCCAGCAAAGATAGAAGCTGACAATATGGCTGTTTTTGTTTATCTAACCAAGTACAGCGTTTGGGATATGACTCCCATTAATGGTGTGTTACCAGAAACGTAGGTTAGCGTGAGAGCTGTCTAAACAAAATAACGCTGACAATCAGCGGAAGACGTTTAGGTGAGTATTTTCCATTTCTGATAAATGCAGGTCTAGCTCTGTTACATGTGCATGTTATTGTGCATGTCTACTTCTGGTGGGCTGAACGCTGTAAACTATTTGGCCCATTTTTCTGGCCGATGGTGTATATACTATCTATTCAACAAGCTCCGATGCTGGAACTTGCGTAGCAGAAGCTGCAGGTTTTGTTCTTTCTGGTGCCGACAAATAGCCTCCTCATTTGCGGTGTTTTACATGCAAATATCCACTCCTCAGTCAAAGGCGGTTCGAGCTGTTTCTAGTCTCAATACAACATTTCCCCATTCAGTGTGAAATAAACCATTGAATAAAGAACTCAGAAACACAAGGCCATTTACATACTACGATTAGTTGGGGCGTAGCTTTTTCGGTAGTCGGCTACAGGTGCACATACCACGTAAGTAACTGACGGTATATCAGCATGCTTTGGTGGAATCGAGACGTTGCAAAATTTCCTGATAAAGATGGATAAATGAATGACTTCGGTCACAGCATGGTGAACTCCTTAGGACAATTTAAAGTGTGTTATGCTCCGGTCTTCCGATTATGAGAGAACATGTCGGGGCGCATCTGATAAGTCAGGTTCATTTCGAAGTTGGGAGAAACTGATACTGGTGAGTAGTAGGGGATTTGGTTTATTTCAAATTGAACATCACCCACAATTGATCGCAGCTGTCGCATTCCCATAGACTTTCGAAATGGGTCGATTGAAAAGTCTATGGGAATGCGACAGCTGCGATCAATTGTGGGTGATGTTCAATTTGAAAAGAAACTGATACGTTTGTCTAGTCGTAACCTACCGCTTCTGTCCCAGAAGTTCACTGGAGCAAACTGAACTTAGTTCATTTAAAGTGGTAACCAAAATGTTTTTACAAATTTTATGCGAAATTTCGGTTTGTTCTTTGAGAAGTCATCATTCGTCATCCACCGTAGTTACGAACTACTGAGCAACGATATCAATCCAGTGTGCGGCTGATCACTGGAGTTAACAGCCGCCTCAAAACTTTAATAATTCAGTGGTTTTACTCACTTGTTTGAACAAAACACAAAGTACTGGCTAATGAACTCGAAAAATTCATCCCCAAGTTATAGAATATCTGTTTTAATCCGGAAGTCCGAGTTTCAAACACAATACGCCATCCAGTTCATTTTACTGTATTAATCCAATCCGGTTTCAGTCACCGGTCGCGAGGGTAGACGTGGTTCTTGTGGTTAATCATGTCTCTGAACTTACCAGCTCCGTCCCCAACCCATGGGTTTTGTTTTACATGATTGTTTGTGAACTTTTGAACAGTGCTCGGCGTAACGTTTTGCAAGTTCGTTTAACAATACCGGGAAAGAATTGATGCAGCTTTGAATCCTATGTAACCATTTGTTTTGGCTCCCCTTGCTATTTTATAGTGAGTTCCCTGAGTCCAGTTTGATCAATACCCAGCCCACTTAGTTCAAACGGACTTAATTCGACGGAGGATTAACCAAGTAGTATTGTAGAAGCTACGTGCTTCCAGAAGGAGAAAGTCGTATCGCCAACACCGGTCTAACCGTGTTCATTTCTTACCTCTATCTTGAACAGGCTCATTTTGATTGATTGAGTTATACTTTATGTTGATTGATTCATTGTCGGCTTATGATCTCGGGACTAAACAACCCTTTGTTCAGAGAAACATAATCATGTCGCCGTACGTAGCTCAAACTATTATCACGAGACAATGGATTATTGATCGAGTTTACAAGTCTCGCTTCGTTGAGGTTCATGGAGTTGCATAATGAAAAAAAGAGCCATCGCGTCGTACCCGGCCTACTGTAGTCGTTGTCCCATGTTCCAACAACAGCTGATACCCACACGCAGCTTGTCACAATTAATCAAACATGACTTCCGCTTGGATCGCTTTGCGTTGACAGTCAAGGCCACAAGGGAAAAATATGGTGGCTACATCATATAAGTTAAAATCGATAGTCATATACAATCAAGTTAACTGTTTGCTGGATAGAGACTCATCTTTTTAGTACCCCACGAGGTATATGGCGTGCACAGCGTTAGGTCGACGATAAGTTACTTTGACATTGATACAAACTGTTACCGCTGACAAAGAGCTTGGAAGATATGTTTAAAAGTTGAGCACTGAGCTTGTCAGTGACGTCTTTTTAAAAACCGATACAATGACTATATAATCCACCGTAGGTCAGCTGCCGGAGTGAGGTATAAGAATGATCAACTTGTTCTACCAGACGTAAGTTTGGTGCGATCTGTAGATTTCAACGACTGAATGATAGGAACCACCCAATTTCATTAAAGCGGTGAAGTTTTGGTAACGCCCGCTGTTAGTTTCCTTTGATATGGACTATACTGACAACACCGATGTAATCCCGACTGCCATGACTATTCTGAGGAGAATTATGGGGTTGTCCTTGAGCTCATTTCCGATAAACAGGCTTAATTGAGGTTTAAAACAGGCGAACAACTTGGTGACTGACTTCATAGGAGGGAGAAACCTCGAATAAATGTCATTCTAATAACCATCAAAGACAATGGACAGAGCAATAAGAGATCGTAGATAGCAACATGGTTTTGGTTGTGTCAGATGCCTCAGATAAATAACAGTGAATTCCGAGTAAATATACCAAATCTAAGACCAGCTCTGACACACCCGTGCTTAATACTGACGTTTGTAAGAAGGCATGACTATTGGAGGAAGATATGGGAAGTTTGGTTAATAAATAAGTCGAAATGTTGTTCGCAATTATTGTCGATTTTTTGGTATGTATATTGCAGATCATGACACTTAGAGTTTGTAAGTACACTAGTAGATCTGAAGTTACGCTGCAGCACTACAGGGCCGTCAACTGCCGGCGATTTTCGATGAGCGCTGTTGTAACGTGGTCTCCTAATTTGAGAAAAGTACCTCCTCCAAATTGTGATTACAGTTTTTACTTAGCACCTTGACGTTCAGTTAAAATGTCCTAATCACTCCCCCTCTGTTTTGTTGAACTAATCTGTCAGTACTCGATGATAGCGCAAGTGGTCATTCCTGACCTCGGCCACCAGCGGGATTGGGTACATCTTCGACCTCCATGCAAAACCCACTGGTTGAGACGAACTGTTGCTAACGTCCTCATTTCATTGTTCGAGGGTTCGTGCATTCGATGAACAGTACCGCAGGTATACTGGTTTAATCGCGTTTCATTTTGGGTGTCGGATATATTCCTGCTTGGCTCCACAATCCGACGAAGATCATGTTACTTCAGATACCCGTCCACCATGATATGTGCCAGCAGCCAAACAGCGGAGCGACCTCTTCCACAGCTCATCCTGCATTGATTGAACATCATCAGTCATGTGGTACAGAATGAACCTTGCCTTTGTTCTACAACTCTGTACCAAAATGATGGGATGAGACTCAGACAGTTGTAGATCGAAGTCTAAGACGAAGAATGTCAGACTGCGGTGAATTATTCTACTGAAACCGACTGCTCGCTAGAATATCAGTGAATAATGCAATACCGACCGTCAGTTGCCACCTGACGGAGAGTTACTTTCAGCAGGCAACATTTTAGGCAGTAAACTGGGATTTTAGTAAACAGCTGTTTCGCTGTGCCGCCACAACTGATTAGCGGAATAGTATGAACAGTTGAATTGATCATCCTGTAAGGCATTCGGACGTAGTATTTAGTTTGGTATCACGAGCACCTCAGTAAGTCAGTTTTTTGTATGTGCCTAGTACTACAAGCTGGGGACGAGCGACGACCAGCTTATTAATAGAAAAACCACAAACTATAAGACAACATAACTCTATGATTTTTGTATCATTTCCTGTCTACACATCATCTCATGGAAACCCAACAAAACAGATCGTTTAACTTTACCAAACCAACTATTGTTCTTTTATTTAAAAGGCGTGATAATTTTTCACCTTCAAGCACAAGTCATGATCTGGATCGTTTGCTTAGGTTCAAAATTTAACTGTTTCAAGTCAAAGTAGTCTGTTGAAGTACTGACAGATAATTCAATCATGATTTGCATTTTATTAATGTGGTACCGCAAAAAGTGTCCGGAGACTACTGAATTCCCTCAATGAGGGTTAAGAAATAAACCTTAGGGAATTATTGAGTAAAATGCAGTTGGCGTATTTATCCCAAATATTTAGTTCGATGCAAAAATAATTCGCTCAATTATCTCTTCTTTACATCAGAATAGATAAAGCAAGTATGAATGTATACAATTGTGGTGGAATACGCGTTCTTCTATTCAATAGCATGCGAGAGGATGCACAACATTGTGAGCAACAACTGAAACCGTCGTCGGCCGAGTGAACACTGAAAGAAAACATCTAGCTTTGTGACAGAAACAGTCACAATGCAATTTTGAGCATCAACACCAACATGCGGTTTAGTCCTGTATAGGGATAGATATGAATGTTCACTATGGTGTAATTGCTATCCGGTTGAACGGAAATCAACAATACTCTGAAGAATGTGAACAGAAATTAAGTCAAACAACCTCAATTCCCAACTGTTTTCAGGTCGCTGATATCTCATCGAAATAAGCTAGTAAATTTACTTTGGGAAACAAAAGTCACAACAAAATCCTTTACTTATTGTCATCAGAAAGGCAGGCATGCACGTGGACCAAAAGTAATATTAGATACGCTGAAAACTCCACCGTTTTAAGCTGGCAACAGCTTGTAGAGTGAATACTGTTTTCAGAAAAGAGCAGTTATCAGGTGTAAATTTTGTTGGCTTTTCACCATCTTGTTACACACTACTTTTCAGAACTTATACGTTCATTATACATATTGACTATTCGTCCGTTGTTTTAATCATTACACACTTTGCTCTTACATATCTCGGCTTCTGCTTTCACGTGGTCGTTTTTATCAGGGAATATTTGTGGTAACAATATACTTTAGCATATTGAAGGAACTGAATTCGCTGAAATTTCCCAGTTATTCAAGAGGAGGGTTCTTCCAACATACAACGAACTTAGTGTAGTGCAATCTATCGTGAACAGTTACCGTAGATTGTCTAGTAACATTGTAGATTTATTTCCTGGTTCCACTACAAAGGCAGAGGTATCTTCATTTAATGTAACCCTAGAGAGACTGGTAAGTTTAGTTAGCCAGGCAAATCGATCATCCTTCAAATACGGATCACATGACTCAGTTTAGATAGGCAGCGAGTGTGATAAGTGTTACCGGTGGACAACCAAGGAAAAGCTCCAGTTCACACAAACACACATAGGAGTCCTTTGCGAAGGCACACAATAAAACCTATTACGTACCGACCGCGCTGCACCTTGTAAAAGTGTACTTACTCGGATTTCTACAATGTAGTAGAGCCATATTGACACTTAAAAGACATATTGTAACAGTAGTATTCATTCTTCGGAAGAATATATTCACAACCACTGTTTATAGTTGACAATCTGCCTTAAAAACTATTCATAATGCCTACATCTTCCCAAAACAAAATATTTCTTCTAAAATGGAACTCATCGGAATGTAATGCTCAGTGAACGTGGTGTTTCAATGAAGATTTCATATGGGGCAATCAAGCAGATTAACAAATATCAAGTAAAGACTGCTAAGAGCTTGGGGTTAACATATGTGGGTACTCCGACTACATTTTCTGCTCGCGTCCAAGGTCCGCAAAATATTTCTGAAGGAATGGTGTGAGTCGTTTCATCATAAGTCTGTTAGCGTCTTTCGGAAAAACCCTAACTACTTCCAAATGACTGAGGGAAAAAGGGCTGTTGCAAGTCGTGCGATGAAACTCAAGAGGTTTGGCGTTTCACACATCGAGAAAACGTACTCACACCTACCTGTGATATTTCCGATGCTGTTATCAGCGGATTCGTCTAAACGTGCTGCAGTACGGCTAGCAAACGCATCCGGAAGTGACGTCCCGATTGCAACAAGCGTTATTCCCGTAACAGCTGTTTTCAGACCAGCAACGCATCCTAGTTGGTTTGCAAACTAGGAGATAAAGAATGAATAATTACTGATCGCCCAGAGAAAAAAACAGTCTGGTTATCAGCATTATGACAGTTGCTTAAACTTATATCTTGTAAACAGCGAAAAATATCAACAAACAAAGACAAAGGCTGGAAATCATTGTACATTTAAAACAGTATGACTGGACATACTAGCTTAATACAGTTGTTATTTTACTGCCATGTCCCACTGAAAATACCAGCTACCGATGCTTTAATGTTTGTTTGCAACGTGTGGGCGCCTTGATCTTGTATGTCTGAATATAGACGTAGCTGTTCATTAGTTGTTAGGTCCCCCCTCTTTTTCCTTCTCTCTTCCTAAACAGGGTTTGTTTCTTTCTGGTTGTGTGGCAGTTAAGCATCAGTGTGAACCACTGATGTATTACTGTCTGTGATGATGATGCTTTAATATAAAGGTCAGTGGCACACCACCTGGCTCGCGATTCACGAATATCAATGTGCCCCAAGTGTTCATTCCAAGTATTCTGTTCCCCACTTCTGTTACTTCTTGATATATCACAGTTTGTAAATTATCTGGCAACATTTTGATTGAAGTTCTTCAATAAAGTAACATTTGTACCACCCGACTCGCGTGCACCTACAAGTGAGCGCACTTCCAGCACGACTTTTTAGATATCTTTGTCGTCAAACTCTCTGAGAGTTGCTAACGCGTTGGGCCACTTTTTTCAGTGCACAACATTGACTGGTTTTATAACTTATAGTCCGGTTAATCAGGACAATAAAGTGTCTAGTCCCTCTTGCTTTGAACATGTGAGTAAGCCTGATATCTGTGATTGACCACAGTCTCTTATTCCAGCACGGTCTTCAGACTTTGATAAGCACCACTTTTGTTTGTCGTGTTACATTTCGTATCGTTTGTTTATTTGTCACTGCAATTCAGTCGATCGCGCCGTTTTTCGCCTAGGTTCTTTCTGTGACAGGCGATGTTCCTGTTCCCCGGGGGCGCAGACATCTATTGGGTCTTTGGTAATTCCCAGTTAACAAAACACCCGCCCAGACAAGTACTGAATCTGAAGGCGCCCCCATCCATTTCTTTCGTTTACTGTGTCGACCGACTGACATTTACGAGTCACTTGATATGGTAGATCATTAGCAGTGCGTAGGGATATCTACCTTACGTATGCACGAATTACTGTGCTATGTAGATTATATCTGCAGTAGTGAAGTCGTTCTTTTTCTTTAATCTATCAACACAGGAGACCTGTGTGAATTAAATCGGTCAGAATTTTCTGTATTGTGAGCCAAGATATCCATCGCAGTAGTAAACCTAATACGACCTTCTTTGTCAGATTGAGCAAGTTAGCCTAAGCGTTCATCATGGTCGGTAAGAAGCAATGACAATCGTTGTGGTCTTAACCTGTTCTGAACAATCACTTCCATGAGGAATTGGTTATTTCTAGGTACATTTGGCCCAGGATGTTTAACAGATCGTTTACCTCAACAGCTTTTCCTTCTAACCTACTTTTGTTTCCATATGTTTAGTTACTTTGGACAACTTGCCTACGTTGTCTGATTTTCTAACTTGCCAGCCGTTCGCTTGATTTGTGGTCGGTCTCAATGAAAAGGTTATTGATATCATGTAGGTTCACGAGTAAAAGCGGTAGTCAGACGTTCATTATGTGACACAATGACTCCTCACTGCTTCGACCATTGTTTGTGTGTTGTGTATAGTTGACCCGAAGGAGCCAAAAAGACGTCATATCTGAGACTGTTTGCATCAGCCTGAATCGCTACCATCACTTTGAATGGTTCCTTCAGTTTGGGGATAGGACGGAATTGTAAATCGGTGGACGCAACCTGTCCTTGCCAGTGCAGCACATACCATCATGCTGGGATGCTTGTGGGTTGGAGCGTGGTCACAAACAGAGAAGGAAACCGTGACAACGGAGTGCATCCCGGCGGAAGGTACAGTAATTATTCGAGCTTCGGTTTGTCAACATTTCAGATCGCTGTTTTCTACGGCTTATGCTTAGTCGAAACTGAATAGTCACCACCTCACCAAATACAACGCTTCACCTACAGTAGCAACTTACGATTATGTTATTGCTTACTGAACAGACAAGCAAACATCTTGGGAGAACCCTCAGCAACAGTATCCCAAATTTGTTCTTTCCGGAAGTCCGCAAATTTATTTTGCTCCCTTGAGTCCCCAGAGGGATTAATCGAACATACTTGGCAGTTCCAGGAACACAGAGAAAGGAGTAACATTCACAAGAAGGGAAAAGTTCGCCTCCCTGTTGAAGCAAATTGCTGATGTCGCGGAGGTCGATTGGTTGCATGTTACCTCCGACAAGTAGCATTGAATAATTTCCACAACATGCATGGAATCCGAGAGATTAAAAGCGTTTGAAAATTAAATGTGATGGCTGATTGATAACAAGGCCGATAATGGGAACTTGGCCAATATGTCAGTATGTATGGCACCAAACCTCAATCTAAGGGGCGGATTCTCCGGTCTGGAATTCACATGCCAATGCACAGATTGAACGCTAACTCTTTGGTCTATTTATAAAATCAATAAAACTTTGTGGTTGATAGTACGATGTTTTATTTGGACCACTTCACTTCTTTTCAAGCCAGAGAAAAATGTGATAGCCAGTTTCGATGGTGAGCTTAATCAGTACAGAAACATTCTAAAGCTGCTTTCTTTTATAGCTCATTTATTACAAAACGCTTAACTGAGATACCAGTTCATGATTTTTAGCGTAGAGCAGGTTGATATAGGTAAGATGATCGTCAGCGGGAACAGCAAATTCAATGACCATGGCTACTATAATTGGAGTGTTGTGATATCGATGGATAGCGTGCAGTTACCACGGTGCTCAAGACAAACTCTTGACCTGATGAGTACACACCGGATGTCTACCAATTCTGAGAACATAAACATACAAGTCATGTTGTTCAGGTATAAAAATAACATGTCTCGTACAGCTCAAGTCGGCGTTAAAATTACGAAGTTTAAATGTGACAACCGTGCAAAATTGCAACCGGTCGTATGGAAGTCCGCCAAACCTCATTGCTTGTTCTGGTTAGTCACAACGAGCGCTGGAAATATGTCTTGCTAAAACCTTTTTCGAAAAACATTTTTGAGTCTGATAGTTTACCGTTATTATCCGTGAATCAGTTGCATTTGAGTGATGCAATGATGTGGGGATAAGCGCGATCTGATTTTCGACACACAGCTAAACTGCTATCAAACTACCAGCTTGCCTCGGGAAATCACTTAGTATAGACTGAGCTTGATCTCTACAGGAGAATTAATTTTTCGTCATTTGGCTCTGTACATATTTTTCTTGCTTGAATCCTATTTCAAGTTAAGAATTAGGGAACATTTTGTACCGCCCATCCATTCGGACTTTGTGTAAGGAATACACATTTCGAGGGATGGATCCAGTTATCAAAATCTCACTAGTAGCCTGACCTGTGACACGAACGTTAAAAACGCTCGGGCCAGGATGACAAAATTTAGAATCAAAGAACAAACGTGTTGTGCTTGTATGCCTACCAAAACCATGGCAGTCTCAGCATCAACGATGTTTGGTTTTCCGCGCAAAGTTGTCGCCGACGCTTGGCACTCAGCATGGATTCAATGAACTGGAGCGATCGATAATTCCTGTTACGCCCAATCAAAGTAGACATTGAATTTGAAGTAATTTGGAGACCAGACTGTAACAAATTTGTAACACTCGACGAGGAAACTTTGTGGGTATGATAATCTGATTGCGTGGTTGGCAGAGACACATTATTCGCTGGAAATTTCACAATACCT
Source organism: Paragonimus heterotremus (assembly GCA_013368495.1). Lineage (NCBI taxonomy): Eukaryota > Metazoa > Platyhelminthes > Trematoda > Plagiorchiida > Troglotrematidae > Paragonimus > Paragonimus heterotremus. Next base: position 124,031 of record LUCH01000512.1, read on the forward strand.
TGGTTTATTCTGGCCGAAAACCTTCTATAATTTCCGCCCACGTATTTGTTTGCAACAGCAGGTTGGACCGGAAATTACTTGAGAGATAGAAACTGCAGAAATTTCTTCCTTTTTTGATGGTAGTAGCTATTTTTTGGCCCCGTAAATGCATTGTGGATCCCCTTGACTGTTTTTATGAGGTGTTGGATTGCTCGGTGCATCATATTATTTTCTTTCCACGACAAGTTAAGAAATACTCCTTACATTGGCGTGATTGGTACTGAGTTTTATTACTTCGTTTTCTTCGCCTACCTTTTACTGAAGGCATCGGGACAATAGTATCGTTAATATATGATAACATTGATCAATAGTTTGACAATATTGAACATAAATTGCTTTAGGTGTCTTCACATTAGTACTACTCACTTCGTAAAACGTGTTACCACCTCATCTTCAGGGGAGGTGATAACAGCTATATGTCACAACACGCTAAGCAGTGTTTTAGCAGACCAGTGAACAGGTTTCACTAGGTTCTCAGATAACTAGGTTTCTGATTATAGGGAAACCCTCTGTCGACATAATAAAACCAACTGTCCCGTTCTTTAGAATTGAGAACGGAAATTTTGCTAATAGCGAAACACTTTTACGAAAGGGTGTCGATTTCCAAGTCAGTAGAACGTAAACGATCTGTTCGGATGTGATAACTTAAACCACATTGGCGGTCATCTGTTCCGAAAACATAGATACCCGTTTGATAATATACCTGCACACGGTTGAACACTGGGGGCGTAGTTTTGTTTAGGTTGCGTGGAGTTATCTTCGATCACTGACCAGTCGTGTTCTTGTTTCATCTGAGTACCTTGAACTGAGTTGCCAGAATATCAAAGTAAAGACATTCTAGAGTGAATCGTTGATTACATATATGGACATCATTCACATCTTCACGTAGAGCCCGAGGATACTTTGAAAACCGGTCCATCGCAATGTAGACATATTGACGCTCTCCTTACAGTTTGTCACTGCTCACAAAGCATCGGTATTGTTCTCCTTTGTATTGTCCCATTAAATATCGAAAATTAAGGTGTGTGACATTCATAAACCGTCGTTCTAATTTAGTTTTATGGAGTTCTGAACGACGTCCAGAAAACACTAACACAACAACGACGACACATTCTGAAACATATATCGAAGGTTTCCTATATAGACTATCCAGTCGGCCCCTTTCGAAAAGTGGCACTAGACTCGAGTTTTATTCTCATTAGAGCTTGTCAATAGTGCACATCCTTGTCATTGCTGAGACCAGAACTCTGATCGAGCGATTTGCCCGTTGACCGTTCATATATGACAGTTCGGTCATGCCTAACCTGAGGTCAATGGTGCAACGGTAAACGCGGTTGTCCAATGAAAATCGTTGCTGGAGTTCTAGTCCCGGCAGTGGCAAGGTGATGCACTGTTGACGAGCTCTAATGAGGGCGAAACTTGAGTCTAGTACTTCTTTTCGAAAGGGCCCGGCTGGAAATTCAATGGAAATGCGACAGCTGTGATCAATTGTGGGTGTTGTTCAACTGGAAAATAACCAAATCCCCGACTACTCATCAGGTAAAGCAAAAGTAGGTTTACGAGTGAGGCAAATTAAATGGAAACACGGAGCACATTTTTAGCACACCAAGTCATTGATTTGATGATACTTCATATGACCAAACGGTTCAAAAATACCACCAACAATATGCAAAGCGGCCGGATATCACAAGATTCCTCGACCAAATCTCACGTGACCAGAGAGGATGTGCCATTCAGTAACGCAACAATGGCATGTGCTAACCTGATGCCTTTGGCAAGTGGTCCAAATTGTTCAGGTGACTAATTATACTGTTCAAGCTATTCGAAATGGCTTAGGTCGTGAGACCATACTCATAGTGAAAACCAATCACAATTCTGTTCCATGCGAATTAAATCTGGGTTGATAGTTTCAGTTCTAAACAGCTGCGTATGGCAAATGTCTGTTCCAATGGAGAAATAGAGTCTTCGAAAGTGCCACCAATCCCGTCAACCTGAGAACGCTATCTTCTCCAAAGACCTCCGTAGACGGCTTGCTGTTGTAATATTGGTTTACCGCTCTGCACAGCTAAGGACGGTCCGGTTGTTCCTTTCATGGCTGAATGCCTTCAATCCTCTCTGAAATGTTTGACACCAAGTATACGGTCTGCGTCAATGGAAGCGATCAACGATTACCTCACAAAACCTCCACCTGTCAGCTCGGCATGTCACTGTTGAGGAGTGGTGGCCTCTGTATTGGAACTCTTAACAGTGATAGCTTAAGTGCCCTTTAACAAATAACGTTATATCAATGATAGTCAGTGAAAAGGTTAAGTCGAATGGTTTGGATCCTTAATGTTTGGAGTGGTGTACAAGCTTAATGTAGTGGCACTTGTCTGGACCGTGTCCTGTCCTGTGCGGTTGTGTTGTTCTCTGATCCGACCCAGGTCCAACCGCGCCATGCATGCCTGTGTATTGACCGCACTGAATCGCATCCTGTTGAAGCGTTTCAATTAGCTGGGTGCGCAGATGGTGACTGTGTGCGTGCGCTCCTATATGGAAAAGGGTTTTCTGGCCGATGCATGTGTAGGCGTGCATGTGTAGGGTTGGACAGTGAGCGACATCTTGACTAGACGGCTTGCCACGTGATGGGCCGCGTGAGAGGGTGAGACGACGGCTACCCCTCCACAGGTCACCACTGGTACGGTCGATTTACTTCACCCACGTATGATTCTTAGCGTCTTACTGAAGAGACCAACAATCAGGGAGTTATTGTGGATGCTTGTCACAACAGGCAAACGATTACATTTGCGGACGAGCAATGAAGAAGCATTCTGATAGTAGCTAGGAGGTCTGCTCCTCTGACTAGCAAATAAGTGGGTTGGATGTTGAACGGGCTGTTATCGTAATACGATAAACGCCAGTAGCCAGTGATAAAGCAAGTAAGTTGCAAGGCCCTGCGTTGTACTGCAGTAATGCAATTCTTTTGGACTATCATCAACAAACAAGTTGTGCGCTACATTCTTTATCGGTAACATTAGAACATTACATTTTTTTGCTGAGCAGTGTATTTTATGGCTATATCTTTGATGTAGTACGTAGCAACCACATTCAATTTGATCTTCATTTGCTACCTGTCATTATTTCAGTTGATTCAGTTTGGTCAGTAATTCAGACGCAGTTCGGCACATACCATTACAGTCGTGTTCCAAAAAGTATCTGGATCGCGATTCCGTAAATAAATTTATTTCATAACTAGATTTCACTTAGGCTGAACTATGCTGGTTAGAGGCATTGTACAAAATATGGTTTTTCGACATCCTTTCCTCAAAATTCGTTGACAACTTCAATGGGATATTTTCGGAGAAATATTTGATCATCAATTAATACATGATTTTTGCAAATGTAAAGTGAAACGGACCAGAATTAAAAAACGTCTGAGTAATTATTTCCCACTTTAGTTGGTTTATTTAAAACGGCCGATTTAACTATGTGAATGACATATATTTATCCAGCTGCGACATTTTGCGGGAAAATTCCACCCTGGCCGGAATCAAAACAAGCATATATAACCTGCTATAAAACATCGGTCCATTAGTGAGTCTCCAAAGCGGAATGGTTTTGGCCTTTCTCCATTTCAGTAATTCATAGCAAGAGGTTGCATTTACAGAGTTTTGTCCTTCCGTTCACACGATTCATGTACCATGGTATACACTGTCATTTAACGAGGGCTGTGTTTGTGAAGTTAACCTGCCAATTTTCATTGCGTGCATTTGAGCACTACTTCTGTAAATACGTTTGTTCATCTACGTCCAATTTTCTTGCATATCACAAGCACTTTAAATGGGAAACCCCACCATAAGTTGAATACTACTTACAAATGATCGTAGTCTTCCTATTTCTATCGACTTTCCATCCAATCAGAAAGTCATCTACTAGCACACGCTGACAACCTGTAACGGGTGATGGGGTAACCGTACCCGTTATGAGGACAAAGTTCAACACAGTTGTTTCATAAATGCGAGGTTGGTGTTCAACTCCCAGCCTTCGTAAAGGTACGTGTTATCGGCAAGTTCTGATATGAGCAAAACTCATGTATGATGCTACTTTGAGAGAGATGGCTGGCTGGAAATTTATGAGTGTTGAAGATGAAATGGGTGATATCCAATTTATAATAATCAAAACCCATACCACATACTAAATATCTTTACGCTATTGAAATAAAACTTCTACTTCCGTCACGCCCGTCCAAGATTTGGGTGAGGAAGACTTGAGTGAAGTTAGTGATATAAACATTAATCAATAGAACTTGAATAATCTAACAAATATTTATCACGTGCAAGCCCTTATCACTAGTCAGGTGCAATAAGAACTTACCTCTTCAACCAGCAATGTTAGGACACCGATGAACACGAGAGAAAGAAAAAACGTCGGATATGCTCCCAAATATTTCCTAAAATGAACAGAACGGTCTGACACTATGAAAAATCCTAGTATGATGCACAAACACTATGGTATATTCGGTTTTGTGTAGAGCATTTATGTAACTGTATAAGATTGGAAAATCCAAAATACATCTTCAACAGATATAGGCGGAAATATCCAATATACTCCGTCAATTTCTAAACAACAAACGCACACTATATATAAAACCTTATTCCATAGACAATGTCGGTCTAAGGAATCTATGACTAATAACAGAACGTATGTTGTTTATAGGTGTAACGCTCGTACGACTTGTTTTGAACCAGCTGATGCCCGATTTTCTTTTGAAGTAACAAACCAATTTCCGTGCGTAATGTTGAGAAAAAGAAAACACAAACTGACAGGGTTTACACAAAGTGTGTATTGAATGCAACAGCGAAAGCAACGTAGACAGGTGAACAAGCGTATCACGTTGTCGGATATGGCAGGCCAGAAGTAAGTAGTAGACAGTGAGACATGACACGACCAAACGTTAGCGACGAATGCAAATCTTTATTGAAGTGATTATTACGTAACAGTCTTCAGTACACGCAGTCGAGCGCATCTAAGCCAGCAGGTTGTTACGCACGTGACCTCGTTTAACACTAAGCCGTGGAATCGTTTTGAAACACTACAAATCACATAGCCACCCAATCAAATACAAACACACACACGTTAGGTTATCTTATCTTCATAAAGCCTTAAAAATGTTATGAAGAAAGACAGAATTAAGCTGAACAGGTCAGCACGGAGAGATGCACTAATATGCTTTCCAACATTGTCAGTACCTATCGCTGCAAGCAAGTTTCCGGTTCTGAATTTATCACTAAACTGACTGAGTTGTTCACACCATATGTCTGAGGACCTGTTAATACTCACTGAGCAATGAACGTTATATTTTAGTTATACTTTAGTCTGTGTTGAACAGGCCGTCAAGCATACACCGTTATCTGCTACTACTGTGATCATGTTTCGAAACCAGCTACGGGCCGGTGGCTGTCTTTATTCTTACTTTGGTTCATCTGGGTGTTTCCGCGGAATAAGTGATGATTACCACAATAATGTTGGACACAATATTTGTAGTGATGGGTTTTCAGGTACGGCGTTTTCTAAAATTTCTATGCAGTTAGGTTGTTAACAAATTTCGTTGGGAATGCATATGTACTAACGCCCATAACGAATGAGGTTAAGGCGATTCCTACCTAAATTTTGAGTTTGTGGAACGGTATCAAGTTTTAACAAGCTATTCAAAGCAGGCGGATGTAAGTAACAAGTAGAAATGTGCGCACGTTGGCTTACCTTGGGGGAAGAAATGCACACAGCAGCTTCCAGAAAAATGTTAGCCCATGTAAAGCGTAATCCATATTGGACAGTGGGATTTGGATTCCATCTTCGTTGATGCTTGGTAACATCGAAACAGCCCTAAAATGAAAAAGAGCCAGAGAATATGAGACTTTATGGATTTTTGTTTGATTTAACACATTGTCATTAGGATGATCTGTTTATACACTTAAATACCGCAATTGGGGAAATCTGCTCACGATTATGATTAGTCTACCTTGCTTACACTCCGTTACAGAAGACAGTCATAGTGGAAGTAGGATTGCCAGTATGCACTAAATATGAACACAAGGTGTCAAAATGACGATTATAACATTTGAGGATGCTGACCTTTACACCGATACATCATAACTGATCTTGTCCTTGTTTGGACCCATCAGGCATAGATAGTATAATTGGACGCTGAAACGATGAGCTTTTTTGTTGAGACCAGAAGCCTTTACATACGCCGTCGCCGATCCTAGGCGGCTAGCTTACAACACAAGTGTTCACATATAGTTGGTGTTCAATTTTTTCACTATGAGAACGGTTAACAGTCCAATCCAAACTCTGGTTGCCGCTACTTGATCATTGTAAACCGGGATAAAACCGGTGGTGCAACGTTGACTGAATCATGTGCTTTACGAAATATTCTAGAAAACTTATATCATTCTACAGAAGCATTTGAATAAAAACGACTATTTACAGTTGAGTAATATAATGATTCGGCCACAGTGAAACCTCGATTGTCAAACTTCGTTTTGCCAGTGACGATTACATTGTCTCCTGCAATATTCTACATTCGTTTGCTCCTTACTTGTACCCAGCTCCGACTTCCCATCTGATCTACTTGGATGACCTAATTTCTGAACAGCAAGTGTGCTTTAACTCCCTTCCCCTCAAGCAGTATTTGCTAACGTTAGTTTCTGTTACGTGCTTGCTCTGTATTTCGTGCGCGTTTTCCTGTCCTGTGTATCAGTAGACGCCTGGGTTTTTGAGATACATCTGTGCGACCTGGATGTCGAATGCACTCAGATTACAAGTTTTCTAATATCTATGCGCGAAATATCTGGGTCATCTTGTGACGACCTTGGAACCTAGAAATGATCATGTTATGTTCTCAGCCCAAATTTTCAGATAGACCGAGCAACTCGTAAAAATTATTACGCTCCGCCTTTGTCATAACAAGTGGACGGGCACTCTCTCAACTGTGAATGCACTCTTGATGTGCATTTAATTGCGTGATTAATTAGAAGTTACTTTTTGCTCTCTCAATTACTACTTTTATGCATGTAATATCGTATTTATCCTATAAGCAGTGACTTACCCAAAACGAACAATGTCGACAAAATTTACCTTCCAATGTTACTTCCCGGTCTATTTTCTAACTGAACCATTGGCCATTCGTACACCATTTTTCGACTAAGTTTATCAAATTAACAAACTGGTCATTTTCAGTAAGCATGGGTGCGTTCGCCGTGACACGTTCACTTATGTTGGAAGTTTGTACAGCTTGCAGTATATATGGATAGTTAGCATATGTGCGTCTCCTACTAATCGGTAACTTACATACGAAATTGTTCCGACCAGCCAATATCATTTCCCGCCACATCCATCTCATCATCTACCGTTGTCTCTGAAACTAAAGTAAACGGGAAACACATATTGTTGGGTCGCCACAAAGTCACTTGTTACCATGCTGACAAAATGGGTACTCTGAACAACAAATGTGATCTAACTATACTATCCGATAAAAAATACAACAGTTCAACCATATCCAAAATGTCTCAAGTTCATATTAACCTGAATAATATTCTACACATAAACGATGCGATACAGTAAAACAAGCATTAAGGTCGACGACACAATCATAAAGTTTCCATTGTGAGTGAATGAACAAACTGAACGGGTAAGCATGGCTTAACCTTTAGGTGTGAGTGTGGACGGTTAATGGCACAGTGATGAACACGATAGTCTCAAAAACGTGAATAGGTGTGCAGCGTTTGGTCGAGCTAGGATAGGCACTACATGCAGTAGTGTATGGCAGAGGACCGGAACAAAAAAATGTCGAGTCCGCCAAAACTTTTCAAAAACGTGGCCGAATTACAAATTCCTGGGCGTAAAATGTTTAACCAAGCTTTAGTGAGGTTCAGCTTACATCGGTCGAAGTTGCCGGACGCCTCGTTATTGAACAACTATATATTAATGGTGGATATTTGAGGATTTTGTTAGTTTCATGTCCACCTTTGCCTTCAGACAGACTTAATTGCCTGGCTTTTCGAATAACGTTAAACCTGAGTTGTGCCCCAGTTAGTTTTCCACCGCCAGGAATCGATATTTGGTCAGACTTTCAACAGAGAGCCATGTCGTCAAAATTTAACAGAAAGCCACAATAAAAAAATGCGTTCCGGTGAACTTCCTGATAAAGGACTCTCGGTCGAAAATTACTGACTGCAGTTTGACTTCTATGGAATTGCATGAGAGAACGTTTCACGCTCTATCGGGTCAGATACTAAATACTTGGAAATTCGCTTGTGAGATCGGTTAACTTCCCGTTAAAACATATTATCTTCCAAAACGAAAGAAAAAGCAAAACTTGTGGTACAGAGTAAATCTTAGTTTTATGGATTTTGTACCGGTTATTTAAAAGGTAGGGTGGATCACTAGAAGGAGGAATTACAGTTGGTGTCAAAGTCTTGGTCTTCCTGTTGGTTGGTTCAGCTTGTAGATTGGGTGTTTTAACGCTTGACACAAAGAAGCCACTTGCATTACTCATTTGCCTGCTGAATCAAAAGTCGCTGCTAGACTAGAGTGCCATCCAAACTTGTCCCTGTGTTGACACGGCAGTATATCCGGGTTGTTGACACTGATTGGCTGTAGACCTTCGCGAAACGTTGGTTGATTTCTTATCGATGCGTTTGTCCAATCCACTCCCTTTACATCTTCCCCATCCTGTAGCGCATTTTTCTCCTGGTCCTTCGTACCACTTCCTAAATTGTGAGGAGGTGCGCTTTATCCAATGTTACTTGTTTGCACCAATGCACTTGATCTCTCCTCTTAATTATTCCTCCGAACCCTACTTCCTATGACCAATAACCGCAGCATCTGATCACCACTCCTGTCCATCCCTGTGAGTTTTCTGGAACGCACTGTACCCATACCTTGTCGCTTGCCAGTAGACCGTGTAGATTGTGGACTGCTCTGTCGTGGTATCAATTTTGGACTGTCACTTGTCGCCTCAAGTCATCGTGAAATTCGGTTTCGTTCGATGAGTCAGGTTTTCGAAATTCTTCTATTTCCGGCAGATGCGTATGTGTTCTTCTCCTCAACGATACCTGAGTTAAACTGTGGAATATAGTTCCACTAAGAGTATTCTGTTTCCCGAATAGTATCAAATACAGGGCATTACTAGATAATTGTGCAAGTAGCAATAGTTGCTTTGTCATTTTGATAACCTCTTCGGCCTTGTCATTTGAATGACCGTAGAACGGACTGTTTGTACGATGCTGGAATCCCTACTTTTCAGCAAAAGTTCTAACATTCTTGCAAATGAACTGTGGTTTGTTTTCTGAAAAGAAGACCCCAGGTATGCCATAACGCTTAAATTGGGCTCGAGGCTTATTGACGACTGCGCTGGAAGTAGTGGAATTTAACCATTCCAACTCGTAAAAGTCGCTGAATTGGTCTGTTGTGACTAAGCACTGCTCAGTGTTGAGTGCAAAGATGTCCTCAGATAACATTTGCCAGGGTATTCGAGAGATTTGATGTATCAGTATGGTTTCCTTAGTTTGCTTCGAGTTAATATTTCGATAAGCACTACAGTATATAGTCTCTTACGGAATTCGATATCCGAGGCCAACAGAACAGCCTCCTCATCTTCAGAGCACTCATGTTTCAACATCTTTCGCTGAACCGACCTCGGGATTACAATTTTCCCCCCTTTGAATACTGAACCATCTTCCTGGACTAATTGATCGTGGTCGCTCAAGAGGGATGTTAGTTCTCCAGGCAGCTATTTCTTATCATGTGGCCATTTACACCCAGTTATTTCGGCCAGTTGTTGTAAGGTAGCATCTTGTACCGTTGTTTCTTTTAGGTCTGTGATTAGTGCGGTTTCGGTCATGATGTAATGTGCAGCCTTAATAATGTCAAACTGAGACTCTTTGAAGAGGGAGCCTTTTTACAAGCTATGGACGGCGTGCCACTTGTATACTCCTGAGTCCCCGGATGGTAAACCTGTTAGACGTCACATTTTCCACTCTGTTCAACACTCTCTGTGGTCTCCACCGGTTCGGTTGGTGTGACCTATTGTTTCCCGACCAAATGTACAAGTGGTGAATGGTTAAAAAATGAATATCACTCTGCATTTCTTACTCAATTTGTACATAACTACGTATCATGGGTAAGAACCTTCTGCGCTTCCTTTTCGCAGTACTACTGACCCCAGTCCACTTTTGCCGTTGTCACATTTACTAGCCAGAGGTAGGGCTAGATTGTAGTAGTTCAGCATGAGGGGCTTGGTAAAATTTCGTCTGATTTCACTGGGTATTAATTGTTGTTCTTCCTCAGAAATGCGTGGTACCCCTGTATTTGTTGATGTGTAGAAGAGATGCATCATATCACACAGGTTTAGAAGGAAACGACTCAAACGATTTACCATGCCATACAATCGCGATACTGCATTCACATCCTCAGGAGTTGTCATTTTCTCCTCGGGCCTCATTTCGCGTCCGCTTCATGTTAGTAAATGTCCTTGCAACGTGATTCCTCTTAATAAGAACGCCACTTTATTAAGTGACAGGTGAACTCTTCGACTGATTCTGCGCCTCAAAAATCACCCCAGGTTTCTGACATGATCCTCCATAGTTTTTCTGCAGATTAACATTTTTTCCGCGGCACACGTGTCTTCTTTCAATTTGCCAAGCCCCTTGGTTATGAGTCATCGAAAATTTCTCTGGACACGTTCAATCCGAGTGGTAAACTCAGCCAACAAAAACGTACAAAACTGCTTCCAAATAAGGCAAAGTAACTGGACCGCTAGTCTAATTCTAATCGACGAAATACTGAAGATAAGTATATCTACTAGAAAAATTGGGCTTTATTCTTTTCCGGTTGAATGTCATCGACGGTTGGTAACCGGTGAAATTCTTTTGCAGTACGTTATTCAGTCGCTTCGGTTTAATCCACAAAGAAATATCACCTGACTTCTTTGAAGTCACAGCAATCTGACTGACCCAATCGGTTGGTTTCTCTACCTCAGTGATCATGTTAGTACGAAGAAATCGGCTCAATTCTACTTTACAATGATCAGATCTGGCCAACGAAATACCTTGGATTAGCAACCCAGAAGGAATGACTCTGCTAACGGCGCCTGAAACGTACCCGAAAGTCCATGGAAAAACGGAAAAATGCTGACCAAAACCAACCGAACCAGCTAATTCATGCAGAAGTCCTTCCAAGTTGACGATGGTGAAAGCATTCAACTGAAAGTCATCAACATTCAGACTGGACGTTGACTAACAATCAACCACAAAAAGCAAGCATATAATTCTGCTCATTCTTCGGATTGACAACAGGCAGTTCTGCAAATCGCTTAACGCCTGTCGCCGCATCATTTCAAATTTTCAGCCGTGCATTTGATTCTCGTATTTTGGTCTCTCTGAAGAAACCTGATGAAATGATGCTAACCGGTGCGTCGGAGTCTGGCTGACGTCACCTGCTTGTATCTTGTGTGAGAAATTTCGCAGTTTGTCATCCACTCAGAGATGATGCGCTCTGCTTTACAACCATGAGGAGGAAAACCAACTTTTATCTATAAGTAAAAGAGTAGTGTGTTCATTTTAACTCCGTTGGTTGCGCTTCTGACTGACGGACTGTTTGAACCAGCGGGGACGAACGTAACACCGTCCGTGACTATTCCAGCAAGCGGTCGACCGCCTTTCCAAGGTCAGGTCTCGGATAGCTGTCCAGCATTCGTGTTTTCATTAATAACAACGACATGTACTGTGTTTGGGGCCGTTGGTGTTAGTTCACGTTTCGTTATTGTCCTATTGTGTTTGAGCTTCACTGAGTATTATCGATCCGATGTCAGCATCTACAAACCGAAACTGGGATCCTGTTCCAACCTTTCGACATGACAAGCGCCGATATTCACCTCACGTGAATGTTGTAGAACATTGACAAAGACAAGACGTCTAGCTCTATTTTCCGTCATGTAATTGATCTCTGCCCAGTTGTTCTTCAACTATAGTCTCTTGGGGGTATCACTGGCTCAGCCATTGCTCAGTTGCAACCGCTTTTCGGTTGAATGGAGTCATCATATTCCTTATGTTCGCCTGTACTCAGCTTTTAGAGGATGGACTTTCAAATATCATCATACGTGCAACGTTTGACTGTGAAAACGTCTCCTCCCTGTGTCTACCACGATTTGAAGGTAACTTCAAAAATCTGATCGCATATGTACTTGATATTCTGTTTGATGCTGCGGACGGGATCAGTTTGGTTGTCATGCCAAATGGCGAGCTGAATTGACGTGCCATCACCTTGAATGGTATCGTCTTTAGCGCTTCTAGCTGTGCTTATTCTTCTTGCACGATATCACTGACTTGGTTTGTGAGTAATATCATTTTAGATTCCCACTTTCACTCACAAGGTACAACCCTCACCACATATCGGTAATCAACAATCGTCCGCTTTGTTTAAGTTTATTCTACTCCTCATATATCATCAGTATCCACTGCGGTTTTATGCTTGTTGATAATGTTGATGACAAATCAGCCAAGGAAAATGAGCTCAGCTCTTGCATGATGAGGCCTCTATCGCCCTATGGCCCAGTGATTTACGTGCGGGTTAGATATCGCCCGGAGCGCTCATAGTAATTAGGGCTTGGACGCAGCTGGTATCCAGTGCATTAAACTTTATGATGGTTTCATTATTGTTTTTGGTACTTGTTAATGTGGGCGAACTTTAACCTCCATACGACTGCTGTTTTGAGCGATCATCACCCATAAGTAGCCATTTTAGCTCGGTCCCCGAAATATTTTGCATCGTCTTGTTCTGTAGTAACCACCTACCTGCGGAGACCACCCTTTTTGGCATCCATAATCTCCTCATGTCGACTACTAGTTAATGCGACCAGGATTCCGGTTAACAGGCCGAACCAACACTTGTTCTTTTGTTTAACCCACAGCAGAATTTGTTTTTGTGGCGTGACTAGTACTCATTAGACCTCGAAAAGACCCCGATCACGTAAAATTATTGCCAAGCCTGTAGATGAAAATATTATGATCAGGTTATAAAATGCGCCTACTTATCTGCGAACCAATCTGCAGGGATGAATGCTCGGTTTCTTTTCTTTTTGTAGTTAAACTATGGAACGCATCGGTGACCAACTAGAGAACACAAAAAACGTCGACATAAAAGAGGAAGGAGAACTAAGCTTTGTTCAGCTTCCATTAATGGTTTTAAAGAATAATCCGAAGTTGTTCCTCACTGATCAACTTTTAACAGACGGCCCTACGCAGTATATTAAGAAAATACAATCCACTTGAATATGTAACCATTAGTAGTAATACGTCTATATAATATATGCAACTGGTGTCCTCGTTGCCTATCAAACCTCCTCATAACGACCACCTCTTTGGGGCAACTACTTTTCCCCGGTCAAGATGTTTGACAAATGTTGGTTCTTTTTAATTTGTTTAGTTTTATTACAACACCGTTAAATGGTCGTACCTAGATTTCGGATGTTATCTTATGGTGCGACACAACTAAACGTAATACTCACGCTGATAATGCGCAGGAAAAAAAGCAATTGTTGGCGTTATCACTGTACGTGATCTTCGTGATTGATTGTGAGGAAGGTTCAAGTAGATCCGAGGAGCTCTTAAAGCATTATTTATGACTAACGATTGATAAGATCGTCCATACCGTGTGGCAGTCCGTACGTCTCACTACGATCCTGTTTATCTCCATGTGCGTTCATTTGCTATTTTTGTTCTCATGTAAACTACCTGTCACGGTTTCCTTTGAATCTTGTGGTGAATTAGAGGAATATCAGTGGTTCGCTAGCCTGTTATTAAGTCTTGTGGCACGGCTGTGTATTACCTCCCCACTTTCCTTTATGTTTCGTTACACTTGCGTATGTGCGAGTTTTTTTTCAAGGACGGTAATGTCTAATGTATAACTCTAGGACGCGCTATTGCTATCGTTACATCTCTGTTATTTTAAAGACATTGTGTGCACATTTGAAGGTTTTAGTGGCATTTGAGAGTCTACCTGTTAACATGTTGACTTATTCCTCTTTATTTGGAATGCACTACGGACTGCCGAAAGGTGGAATCCATTCTTACGGAGAGTTTTATAAGGACGTTATGAACTTCATGATAATTCGAGATAACTAAAAGGAAAAACCCGTTTTTCAGCATCGTTTTGTCTTCGTTAGTTATAATAGTGTCTTAGAAATTGTTGGTGAAACCAGACGTGTTAGAAGGTGCATCTCCTAAGGTAGCAGCCAGGATGCATCACGCCATAGCGGTCGATCGACCTGGTTCAGATCGTATGATCGTGGGTAATGGTATGGATCCGCTCAGCCAATCAGATTGCGACCGTACGGACGAACGCCTGTGTGCTATCTTGACTGTGTTTTCTCGCGTTGATTTCTCATGTCCATGTAAGCTGATTTGTTCTGACGCCCTGACTGCTATATATGGCCGTTTCATTTGATTCGCTGTGTCTGACTGCAGTGTGTGATCGTCTTGTTTGATTTACTCTGCGTCTTGTCGGCCATGTGTGGTAATCGTTTCGTCCTACAAATTTTGAGTTTCTACGGGCAAATTTTGACTCCTTCTTTCAACAGACGGTGCTTTCTTTCTCGGTTTTGGGTCAAATAATTGAGCGCCTAACGAAGGAAACGGTCTAATAAAACCTGAGAAAAACTTTACACTCGCGTTGCAATATCGCTGAGGTAATTGAATGAACATCATGTTGAACAACGTTGTTGGTATGTACTGGGTCTTTTAACTGTGGATTGTTGGATTGCAACCGTCATCTTGCAGTACATTTATCAGCTTAGTACCGATTAAAAAAATCATCATCATAGGCAGCAATACATCAGTAGTTCACACTGATGCCTAAGTGCCACACAACCATGAAGAAGAAGAAACAAACACTGTTTAGGAAGAGAGAAGAAAAAAGGGAAAGGGGCGAGGACCTAGTCACTAAAAATAGCTACGTCTACATTCAAGCACACAACATCAAGGCACCTACACCTTGCAAATAAACAACCGAGCTGTAAGTGAAAGTGAGGCGTCATCAGCAAGACAGCTTCCTTACGGCTTTCACTGCCCCGCGTCATTAAGTGCAATCATTTCACAGATAACTAGGACAAACAACGACAACATTCACGCCACTGAGTTCGGTTAGCCGCCATCTCACCTAAAGTTTCAAGCCATCGACTCTGTGAGTCGCGAGGGCTCCAACCCGGGAGACGAACCCGGTTTACAGTGACCAACCTCTTCGTGACCGATTTCATTTGTCTACGCCAGGTCATCGTCTGTTCACCTCACACCTTACGCCAATCGGTCGAAGCGTCGGCAAACAGTGCTCCATGTGGCACATGATTAGCTGGCATCCTTAATCCATGGCCTAACCATCTAGGTCTGTGCAAATGTAGTGACTGGATAAAAGAACTCGTTTGACGATCACTGCC
>LUCH01000512.1:141167-176891 GCA_013368495.1 Paragonimus heterotremus
CGTGCTAGCCATTCACTTGGCTAACCGGCAATGGCCGGCTGGACACAAAGGCCTCACTCACACACCTACTTGTCTTATTCCTTCGGGTTTACACCGGATACGTGGTGTGTGAGTGGAACCGCAAGTGGTGCAGCGCAAGCCACTTGGGGTGATAGTTTAAAGCGCAGGCGTCCTTTGGCTTCGGTCACTGTGACAGGCTAATCCGTCTCGGATACCGTCAACCTATGGTACTCTTTGGTACTCTTTTACTTTCGCATTTTTTCAAAACCCCAATTTTTAGCCCGGTGTATTTCTCACACATTCTAGTAACTATTGGACCACCTCTGTTCATCATAAATCCATACTGCGTTATCTTTTTAATCAATGTAATTTAATATACATTCTTTTAACTCCCAAATGATTTGTATAGATTTTCCAACCATATCTCACCACTTCCATTTAATTTGTATGGATTTTTAAAAACCTCTCTCTTTGGATTTCTATTACCCTTTTGACCTACAGCAATTCTATCAAATTCATTTCCTAACGAGTACACTTCAGTTGCATCTTGCTGATTTGACTTTGGTCGCTTGACTGACTGTCTAATACATGATTAGATCGATTTCGCCTACCTGTTTGCTACCCCATTATATAATGTGTATGTTAATTTCGCGAAGGTAATCGATGTGATGCGAACGAAATGTAACTGCGCAAAACATCTTACATGCTACTGTAGGCCTTTTTCAAATTTACATACTTTTTTTCTGCCCGCAGGGATCCGTTGCACCCGTTTATCAATCCATCGTAATTTCCGTCGACCAGACTGACCGTGAAGGACCTGCACTATTCAGTAAAGTGGTTCTGTTTCTGGTACTTCATGCACGTCCTTCTTTAGGCTGGACAATTTTCTCTCAGACGAGGATGTCTGTCTCCACAAAACACCAGGCCGCTATCTGCATTTAAAGATGTCACTCGTTGTTCCGTTGCCTCCTTGCCGTTATGGATTTCTATGCACTGGACAGCCGTCAGTTTGACAATATTAAGCAATCTCTTCGTCATAACGGAATTCTGATTTCTGATGACCATTTTTCTTCGGATAAGACTGTCTCCTAAGCAAATGCAGGAATCGCGTATGTTTGCAAGTTTCTTCAAAACGGTTACAAATTGATTCATTGTTTTACCGACCTGCCGATTCTTCTTGAAAAACTGTAGCGGTCGACCCTTTCGTTTGTTTTTCCCAGACAATATTCCTCCATTTTGAAAATGAACACGCTTGGTTCGTTTCTTCTTCCTCCTTCCGTGAAGGGCAGGTTTTCGAAAATTAATCTTTTTCTCCGATTACATGTGAAAAGATAGTAAGCTGGTATTCCTTACTAACCTCCGATGTAATGACCAACAAACATAAATATTCATACTTCCCATTCCGTAAACACCAATTGTCCGCAAGCCTGGTCCTGTTGTCCAAGTTCAGCGGTTCGAGTGAAGTAATCGTCAGCGGGTTCGTTGCGGCGTCCACTTTACAAACTGCAGTTGTTCTTCCCTTTTCTGACACCTCATTGAAAAGTCACTACCATCTAACACGAAATCAAAAACAGCACTTATGATACCAAGGTGATCAGTCTTATTGAGTTACGATAGGTTATTTTATAGACAAGGTACATCAGTGAAATGAAGTATTACAATCGATGTTGACGCCTCTGCTTTTCTAGAGTTCAATTATGCTCCGCTGATAGCTCAAACAATGTGTTTTACTCCGATGCCCGTTAAAGCAAAATTCGATGCTAATCCAGACTGCCATCCGCACGAATCACAGCGTCTACATGCCAATTTGTTCGGGTCGTTGATACTGATAGACCGTACCTTCTTGCGATCACTGGATGACTTCGTATCGATGAGTACGTTCAATCCAATACCTTCACGCTTACTACGGTTACACCGGAATGCTGTAAAACTATGGTATGTCATCACACTTTTCGTTTGCGATGTGCAACCCATAAGTATGCTATCTACAAAAATAGTTCTCATGAGATCAAAATTCACAGAGTTCTCAAAAGGGAATTGGGGACCAGTACATCCGAAGTACGGCGATCAGTCGAAGAGGAAATCTGCATGATAAATGTTCCAGGTGTTTTTCGTCTGTGACTGCTGATATGCAAAACCCTCGAATTCTTCATAGAACCAGAGTGGTTTGACACTAATTCTGGTTTTATGTCTGTGTTGCATGTTTCACTCCAACTGCTTCTTCTGCTACCCTGGTGAACCATAATATTCAAGAAATTTGCACAATATATTTCTTCAACTTCCGTGAGTAATTGTGTGCATGCACTAATAAGAAGTAAAGAAATCTGACTGTTGTTAACACAGTTAAATGTAAGTATTGACTTGACTTTGACTCGGAAGTTTTCACCACGGCATTGTAGATTAAAAATAAGCATAGATGTATTTGAAACGATCGGAGAGTCTGAACAGTGCCCAAAAGCGATGATGGCTTATCTTTTGTTCCTGCCTAGTGAGACGTCAAAGGTCCAGAGTTGCACCCAGCGATGGAACTGAACCGAAAGTTTCACTGATCGTCTCGACTAATTCAAAGGCACAGTTTTCGACGCGTTAGACGGAGATGCGACAATCGCTGTTGTGTGTAATTTCTGTGCTTGTATTAACTGTGAGTGGTATCATGTTTGGGACTCATGGCGTGAGCTGTCAGAAACGCTTCTTACGTTAAAGCCACTTGGCGTTGAAGAACGGCAGTAAAATCTGCAGCAATGAAACCATCGGCAAACAGTAGCTCAGAGTGCTCATTCCAGAAGTTGCAGCTTACTCATATGTTGATCCCCGCATTGATCGGAAACCCAAACAGATTGTTTCGGCAAATCAATAACCTTGTCACTCCTGTACCATTTCAAACTGAATTTGGCTCTTCTGGATTGGAATTGACCTTAGGTTCGACCCATGTCCAACCCTCATATTCATACTCATAGTTCATCCACTTCGGTAAAGCGGCCGATCTCCCCAATATGTTGTTGTGGCGTTCATAGTATTCTACTCACTCGGTCTGCTGACTAACCCATCGTCGTGACACCAACGTTTACGGCTCATAATAAATCTACTGCACAGCGGTAGTACATATGGCCCATGGGCTGCCACTAGATGAGCAGTGCAATGACACCTATGTCGGTTTGGTCAGCAACCAAATGTTTAAATAGAATAAGGTTTATTGGACAATCATGTTTGGGGTGGAATTTTCCAAGGACTATAATTTTAACAAAAAGGCAAGCGGCCATACGAACTAGAGGTCATCTCGATTCTCAACAAACCTTTACAAGTTGTCAAAGTTTATCCGACGTGTGCCCAACCGTGTTAACGTATAGGTTTGTTACTGAGACATTTGGAAGTGAGCAGTTGCATCAGTAGAAGGTGGAACACAATACTGAGGTCAGTTATAACAAGTCAAGTTCCTTTCACAGACTACCCAGCAAAACATAACATCACAGTCAGTAATAAACAGATTAAGATTCCGTTTCGTTCCACGTCTTACTATGCAGCAGCCTTCATTACGTAAGCACGAAGTTATAGAAACTGTTTCGTTTAAACTCATATAGGACTGTTTGATGTTTCCTGAAGTCTCCAACATTCTAGATAATGCCAGTTGATGTAAATCTCTCTAGGCGTGGTTTTTAAAAAAAATAATTATCTTCCTTGATATCCCATCTTTATTTTTTTGGATGATTTCCAAATAGTTCCGTAACAGGCACAAAATTACACCTCAGTAAATTGTACAGTGAGTTCTTGTTGTAAAGACGACAGCCAACAAAAACGCCTTATCATCGTCGTAAAGGTTGGCGTATAAGCCAATAACTTAATGTTGTTATTCTTGAGTCTAAAAACACAACTCTTACAAACCAACAACGGAACAAATAGTCGATTCCGACTGCCACTCTGACGGAAGGTAGCTGGAAGTAACGGATGAAGGTAGTTAACACGCATTTCACTTATTGTGAAAAACAAATTATATTGAGGCCAATCGCTAGGACAATTTTTTACTACTGGTCTGTTATAACGGAAAATGTACATGCTAACGCATCCTGGAATGCAACTGCCAATCTAAACTAACTGAGTATGAGTTTTGTAATAAATTTGGTCATAGTTAAACCGAACCGTCTGTGACAGTGAGAAGAAAGTCATACTAGTGAGTGCATGTTTCCTATCGTTCACCTCCGTGACATTATGCTAACATGAGGAAGCGCGTTAGTTCGTACTGGAATAACTAAAGATAAACTGGGTATGTGGTCAGTTTGTTGATTCTGGTTTGTTTGATCTGTCACGGCCAGTTCCCTTTCTGGTTAAACCATCCAGAAAGACCATAGACCCAAGCAGCTAATCAACACTGATGAGGCTTTTTGCAGGGCATGTCGGATGACTCATAAAAGGACGTCCACATGAGATCAGTCTAAACTGCCGAGATTTCTGCATTACACTGGCGGATGAAGTATAATAAATTTGTTCGAGTATATTATGCGCTCCTGACTCAGATCGACTGGATCGATAACAAATAAAAACAGTTCCACTAACCAACAATCGTGAAGGTACATACCACCCAATTACCAGAAAACCAGTCATACGTTAGCTGCTGTGTGAATACTTAGAAAAAGGTCTCAATCAATTGCTAGCGATCCCCTGTATAATCTGGCACTCCCGAGAATGAAGCATTAAGCATCTTTAGTAATGACCCATCAACTAGTCAACTGATTTTGATCTCTAAAAAACTCTATAAACAATGACCTGATAGGAGGGTTGAACGTTAACCTGGAGCGAAGTAACTAATTGTTTGAGCGGTAGTAATCAGATTATATTAAAATAACACCCAAATCAATGGACAGTCACCTGTGAGCAATCAATAATAGAATCAGTAGACAGTTATACGATAAGAGCCGAAAACCTGTACGTTTCCATCATGATCAGCCAAACCAAGCAGGAAAATCTCGACAACAAGAATGAGTAAGAATTACTTATCGCAGATGAAACAGCGAGAGGCAAAATTGAGCGAGAAAAGCCGTTGTAGCGTAAAAGAAGCTGAAATAAGCTATGCAAACCTCATTATGAACATACGGGAATCCATTTCACACTGGCTATCAGCCAGATCTGTTGGTGAAAAGATTGTGCGTGAAAAATGCATAGATTATGTGAGTCGTATGAAAATTGTCGTTCGCTACAGAAATGTTAATCTGTGTTGTAATCGACCGACTGAGTTCAGCGTCAACCACAACGAGCCGGGAGGCAAGGGAGGCAATGGGTGATTAATATTCAATCGAGTCTACTAATAAAATGGAAGTATTGGTTGGAAACAATAACCTCCTGATAACAACACTTTGTTCTTGTGGGTAGAGTACGCTTCATAAATATGGAATTTTCACTCCAACCTTCTGGATGGAGGCAGCATAAACGGAAATTCGAACAATATAGAAAACTTTCGCTAAGTTTCAGCTTTCAACTTTTAAGATATAAACTCTAACGACCTTCCTTATCGCGAGTAACCTATCGAAATAGTAGACAGTAAAGTGAGAGTAAGCAGCAGTAAAAACTCAGTAATGAAGCTGAATAGGACTAGAACGGAATACTGTAATTTTATGTCCAGACCGCTGTAAATCTGTTGGTCCCAGGACTGAGGAAATTCGTCTTCTTATTTGCAACCCCTATTCCGCTCACCACTCTGAAGATAGGTCCTTATAATCTAACTATCCCCTGTTGTCTCACTGACTTGATTTGCTATTAATCGTCTGTGGCGCTAGTAACCATTCCTGATCTGGTATACACGCGTGACTGTACACCTTCGACTCTGCTGGCTCCTTTCGGAACTCATTGATTTTGTGGAACAAAACTATTGTCATGAATGATTGAGGTTTGGTTACTATGATTATTTACGAATTCCTTCAACAGTACCGTAAAAGTATTGAAATCCAGTTTTATTTGTAATTGAGAGATCCGTTGTCGGGTTACACGTAACGCGACGATCACATGCGTACCGTTACAATCGTTATGGATCGTAAATATGTACCGGGTTGCAGGATTTCTAACAACTCAACACTGCAAACGTTCTGAAGTTGTCTTACTATCTTTGTTTTTTCGGACGACCTAATGTATTTAGTAACGCTTCAGAACACTTCCTGACATTTATTCAATTGTTCGAACACTAAAAATACCAACATGTTTGGCTAACCTGCAGCAGCACTAAGTGAAGTGGTTCAGCTAATCGCCACTGACTCTGTTCACTAAGTCATAAGCATACCACTACAGAGCATTCTCGCCCAAGATAGTGTTCATGCATTCTGCCGAGCAACTTACTCTGAAATTCTTGCAGCGACCTTGAGTTGGGCTCAGGTTCAGACAACCAAAGTTATGAATAACTGTGACTAATCTTCGGTACAGACCAATAAAATCTCCTGCCACAATAAATTAAACATAAGCTAAAAAGTTCAGTGTTTTTGTGGATTCCACCCGCAAGGAGATCTTGAGCACAAGGTCACCTATGTAAGCATCAGAGACCAGGCATTCAAGTATGATCCATGTGCCCAAAATGTTTTTGCATACTCTGGCCCGTTTGACCTGTAAATGATCACTCAACTGAATATCAAGATCGATTAAATAACTATGAATAATCAAACAATCCCAGGGTTATCCAGTGTTTGGCTTTCTAATTCACCTTGATAACTATTGCGATATAATTAACCACATTATCGAACACCCAATTCAAACTTCCTCATTGCCGGTGTTCTTATTAGTCTACTGGTGAGTAGTAGAGGATCATGGTTTCATCTTAATTGAGCATCAACCACGATTGATCTCAGCCATCACATTCCCACATTTCCAGTCGGCCCCTTTTGAGAGAGAGCACTAGACTCGATTTTTATTCCCATTACAGGTTGCTAGTAGAGCATATCCTTACCACTGCCGGAACTATAGAACCCCCCACGCTATCATAAGGCAACCTTGATCACCAACCAAACCGCCGCTCAACGAGTTTCTGATTTCTAGACGGAAGTCTTGGCCAACAGGTCATCGATTAGAATCAACAGGACAGTTACCGTGCCTCATCTCAAGGCAACCACGCAACCTGAGCATTACTCACAAAGGAAAGTGGTTGAGCGTTCACACGTGATAAATCGGTCGTGCCTAGTGCGAAGTTAATGGCGCACTGATCAACACAGCTGCCTCTGGAAAGTGTGGTAGGAGTTGTAAACTCGGCTGTGTTAAGGATATGCACCACCAACGAGCCTTATTGAACTCGAATCTATTGTTTTTTTCAGGAAGATCCAACTGGAAATTCTATGGGAATTCAACAGTTACAATGAGCCGCTATTTGTGCCGTTGGGTATTTATTTGAACTGATTCCCGGCCACACAACAAACAGGTGGCGCATTTTAACGGATCAACTTAACCTTGCTTCTCCGGGTTCCGTGATTCAGAATGCATTATTGGTCATTATCATGGCATGTGCCTCAAACTTTTGGCCACATCACTGACAGATTTTAGGTACACCCAAATAAAAACGCATTTTCTGTTGGAGCAGTAACTTACATGACTGAAGGTAGCATGTGGCCATTTTGTGTGAGCCCAGTTGGCAGAAGGGACCTGGATTTGAAAGCTCGACAAAAAAGTATTTGTTGCTCTGCAAGACAACGACAAACCGCGAGAAAGTTGTGAGCAAAAAACAGTTATCCAGTTGCATTTGGTAAAACTATGTTTTGACCAAGGGATTCACTTCTACGTTGTTGAAATACTGTTGGTAAGTGCCAGGAACAACTTATTCAGCCTGATAGGAAACAAGCTATGAGACTCTGAAAATCGACTGTGCTTCGGTTCAAGTTATGTCAGTAGACACCCGATTCCCATCGTCTACAACAGTGATACCATTTGGGAATGGTTTACCGTTTCCGTGTCACCTACCCTATCCCAAGTATTCTACAAGCATACGGACTACACAAACATACACAACAGATATCCAGCCCTATTCGCATCTAGGATCTTAATGTTGTGACCTCAGTTGATCCAAAAACCAACCCCTCCCCATGATAGGCATTCTACACACGATGGATCAAGCAACCACATGTGTCATTTTATGAATGGCTCCTAAGAAGCTTGCATACTGGAAATTTTCTGATAAACTCCATTTTATAAACACTCTCCGAGAAGCTTGGAATGTCACAACAACTATAACTGTCCTAGTTTTGACTCGTTTCAGTTTCACCAAGGAATCACTCAAAAAGTCAGTTTAATTCACGTGTGTGCGCCTCCTGTAAACTTTACTTGCCAGAACTGATATAATCTATTAACCCCGAATATCTGTTAACGTATTGCACTTACAATCTTAAATACTCCCAGGGTTTGTAATAACCTCCAGTCCAATCACTTGGCGAGCCTAAAATGGTTGGAATATTGTCGATTTCAAAGAATCTACATTGAGAAGAATCTTGGACTCAGTTGGACTGAAGCGACCAATGGAAACGGCGCGCAAAAACCCTGTAAACTTTCTACTGGCTAGTCAACGAAGCTGTGCTGGTAGCAAAACAACTTTATGTTTGGAATTATCTACTCACTCGACCAACTTGATTTGGTATATAGAACGACATTGCTTTTTATTTATCAACACTTCCTACTTTTCGTTGTGATAGTTCCAGTTACCAATCCCAAGTCACCTTCGTATCAGAAATGAGCATTTCATAGCTTGTAAGTTTGGTGAACCAGATCGTTCAGAACATGCGTTCTCCTTTCATTGGTGTCTTTAGGTTTTATGTGATCGTTCTTTACTTATTCAGAATATACTAAGCTAACGGGACCGGTCCGGATGAACAGCACTTTGAAACTCATGATTTCCACCCTCACAGTAGGAATACGCGACCGGTCACGTACATATCCGACTCTCCTTGGAATCTTTCACGGACTAAAACAAGCTAACAGAATTATTAAAACTGAGCACGTGGAAAGAGTACCATTGTTCACATCAATCATCGGAGTAGTCATAATAATGGGATCGGTCCGAATCGATATGCATGAGGAAAACAGCGCAGTCAATCTATGCGTACTGAACCTATTGAAAGGTATTTGATCGGAGTAGTAAGATGACATCAGATGACATAGTTTACTGGATAGTTGCAGGGGTTTTTCCTCATATACGAATTGAACATCACCCACAATTGATCATAACCGTTGCATTCTCATAGATATTTCAGTCAGCTTGTTCCGACAGAAGACACTATACTCAAGTTTTGCTCTTGTTATAACATATTCTTGCCAAATTACTCAAAAACAAATGTGGTTGAGTGCTTACATATGGTGATTAAGTTGTGTCTAACATGAGGTCAGTAAGGCAGTCGTCAATATAGTTGTCTCAAGGAAGTGCGGCCTTGGCAAGAACTTGCGACGAGCTATAACAACAGCGAAAATCGACTCTAGTGCCTCTTTTCGAAAAGGCCTGAGTGAAACATTTAGGAGAGAATGCACCAATTGTGTTCAGTTGCGAGTGATATTTAATTAGCGTGGTTTGTACAATGGAATGTGACTGAGCAGTATTCTGTCAGTGACCGTTACCAAAATATGATCCAGTCTACCACTAGCTGGCTAGAGTGCGTGGTGTTCAAATTAATGAAGAAAATTTGTTCCTCTCTAGAACATGGAAGCCGTCCTGAGACAGAAGAAGAACGCTTGATTTTACATCAAAATGTAAATTATGGTTGGTCATATTTAGCGGTAACATCTTCCTCCTTAATTTTGTGTATTTTTAGACCGCGTGAAGCAGTTACAGATGAGAGAATATTTAAACTGAACAAGAAACAAATCGATCTGCAAATTTGAGGGACGATAAGTACAAGTCAGATATGACGACTTATGGACAACAACAGTATTGTATTACTAATGAGTAGTGGGACGGGTGGGTAACCGAGTTCAACTGTGAAATTTCCGAGCTCCTAGCGTGGCTTAGCAGCTCAGCTGGTAGAGCGCTTGCCGCGTAGAGGCATGATGTTTCTGTCGCTGGTTCGAATCCAGCCGAAGCCCTGACTTTTCACAGTTGGGTCTCATCTAAAAACAGTATTGTCGGAGCTGCCAAGATGCTTACTAAAAGCAAAACCGATAATGCAGCCCAAGTAATCAGACGCCCAGGATTGTTAGAACAGCGAATGAGTTGAGGAAGGAGTAAGGGTTTCCTGATTTATTATAAAGGCAAGTTCAATCTACTGTGCATAGAAGTCAGCTTGATCGATCAAGTACTCAGTGTTGTTTGTCAGAATCATCCGAACTATCGTTCTTTGTAAACATGAAGGCATTTTAGATGGATCTTTCTCTTAAACATCTAATTTGATGTCCACATATCTACACATTTTCCAAATCAGTAAAACTACGCGTAAGCAAGCATATCAAATGACTATGGGCTGATTGTTCACAACATGATTTATAAGACAATTTTGATACGGTTTTGAATTGTGACTTAGATCAAAATTTACTCTAGGTTGCCATGTGGTTCATCCAACGTAAACTTAGGATGGGTTACACACGTTTAAATTCAAATCACAACAACGTTTGGAATTTGGTATATCTAATGCATCAGAATTATGTTGCCCACAAAATGGGCCAAATCATGGGCACTGCTGCGATTGACATACGGCTGGAAGTCCGTCACTTCCTACACAGACTAACTAATAGAAATTCAGTGTATCTGCCTGCACTATCATTAAAACGGTAGCGAGAGTAAGTGAACGAGTCACCAGGTGGGGATACGAAACATCTGATGGTTATCAGTCACAAAAGGGATTGAACACGTGTTGTAAACGGTCGAACATATCTGTAACTAAAACTGATCAAAAATTTGTAGTATATCAGTCATCTTCGTGTTGTAATTAAAAGCTTGTGCCTATCGATCCAGTGTGGTATGTTCAATAAAAGCTGTCTGCATTTGTACGTCAATAATTAGCTCAACCTGAATCGAGAAAAATTGTTTTGTTATCTACAGAAGTTTATTTGAAAGGGAGTATTAACGTTCATCAGTGTTACTAACAAAATACCGTCCAGTTCGATCTAGCGCTTTTCCATTAGAAGTTATTATAATGAATGGCTTACTGAACAATGAATTTGACCGTATTCTCGTACCTAGTTTTGGCGTTTTCATATCTTAGGTGATGGGCATTCCTTGTTTCTGAAATAATCTTCTGTTTTGTCCAGTATGCAAATTCGACAGCATTTGAGCTCATGATATCTGACGGTCTTTTAGCCCGGCTTTTGCATCTGCTTTCACGGTGATAGTAGTATATTCAGCGCTATTATTAAGCAATTTTGTCGAATTGACCTGGTGTGCTATATTGGAGATGT
Source organism: Paragonimus heterotremus (assembly GCA_013368495.1). Lineage (NCBI taxonomy): Eukaryota > Metazoa > Platyhelminthes > Trematoda > Plagiorchiida > Troglotrematidae > Paragonimus > Paragonimus heterotremus. Next base: position 152,502 of record LUCH01000512.1, read on the forward strand.
GCATTTTCTGTGGTTTATTTACGCATTGGTCAATATGACAGTCACACTAGCGTATATACCGGAATGCACACCCTGTTTCAGTCAAAGTTACACACTGCTGATCAACCCTAGTGAAAATGATTTTTGACGGAAAATTTATGTAGGTATGCAAAGTCTGCGAACAACTACGACTGGTGATTAATCTATATAATGAAGTAAGAAAAACCGCCATGCGTTCAGAAACGTTTTGGTTTCGTATCCAAATTGTAAGTGCGATAACAACCTGCATCTGCGACCATCAACCCTTCTTCCATTCCTGTCTGCTTCCTGTATTTCCGCCCATCAAAGAAATTTTTATTCTGATCAGTTCTTTCAGAAGTGATCCTGTGTGATTTGGTTTGTAAAGCTTGATGAAACCTTTAGCTGAAGATGTAGGATTTTTTTTTAAATGAAACACATTAGGTCTCAATAAAATACGAAGTTTCAGTCTGCAAGTATATGCTTGCATCGCTGTTTCAAACCTATCGCTGTTGAACGCTCATAGTTGTGGAGGGACAAGGTTCTTGCTATATAATATTTGGACCATAACGGCTTGCGATAATGATCAGTATTAACAAGTCTTTATTATGTTGAAGCTCAATATTCGAAGCACTTTGAGGTGGATTTTAGAGACAGAAGTTGGAAAACCTCTGAGGGGAATATCTTGAAGCGTGAATTAGTAAAACGGTAGACTGCCGCAGTTTTTACCTAAATACGTACCAAACATAACGAAGCTTGCAAACCTCGTATTGAAAGACAGGGTCCAAACCATCAGCTGCTATTTGAATTGTACTTTGCTGGCGACCGAAGCTTCACTTGTCACCCAAATATATTTTTGCAAAAATTACCTGTAAATGAAAAGCTCTTTATGGGAAACTTGAAATTTAGCCGTTTATGGGCTTGAGTTTGCTTCGGATCGATAGACCTAAAGAGACATAGTCTGTGACCGTCCGTACAAATGGGGTGTAACACAAAGAATGACACAAATAAGTATATTCCCACATTGCAAACGATGTTCACATGAATGGTGACCACTCGTAACGCGATGGGTTGCCGATTAAATTCTCATTCAAGCTATCTTGACCAGATAAGCTCAAGAAAGCACGAAAGTGGTTGTGAAGTGTACATTTAAGGGGAACATCTGTAAGAGTTACTAACGTAATTTCCAACGTTCGTCGTTCAACATGTACAAACTTGCAATCCTGAGAGGGCCGGTCCATCCATATTAACGGGGTGGAAACTAGTGAGAACTCAACTAATTTTACATTCGCTTTACACAGGGCCGACGAATGTGTCTCTGTAGTACACAGGTGAGAGTGATCGTAATCAGCAATGATGGTATCGAGATACAAATCAGTCCGAATCTCTTGGCTGAACAGCTGACCTGCTGCGATCAGGGTGATTTAGAACCTTTCACTTTAGAGAAATTTTCGACCGTTTACAGTACGTGATCAGTATTTTGAGTGACTTATAATCATGAGCTGTTTCCGGTTCCTGCCTGGTGAATCGTTTTCCTATTCCTGAGGCTTTCTAACTGCAGCTCAGACAATTGCGATGAATTTCTTTTCCTTTGCCGGGGTGGGAAATGCTAGACTCCCAACGACGTGTCAGTCGCAACAGTGTTGGAGAGTTGACTCTTTTTCGGACAACTTAATTTGGTTACATACATACATAATTTGGTCAATGAGGAGCACTTTTCGGTGATTGTGCAGTCGTGCTAACAGACGCTGATTACTCCATATACACCATATTGTAAAACATTGTTCTGTTAGTTTGTAAAGCGACCCTGTTACTTATTTTCGTACGGAAATTTTACCATTTACATTCATTGTCTGTGTGGAGGGAAGGTTTTTCTCCATGACTGTTCTGGGGCTTTTCAGTTGGTTTGTTTTCATACTTTTGGCTATCTTCAAAGAAGCTGCAGATGGTCACATTTTTTAGTAATGTGACCGTTTTTCCTGTTGTACTAGTCACTTTTACCTGCAGTAAACTACGATTTATTAATGATTAGTATTTTCGCTTGCGCAAATCACTTTTCTATCGAAATTCCAAGGAGGTCTGTATTCTAAGTATGGCCCACGAACAATAAATTTTCCTCTCCGGTGGGGCCACCAACGTTATACACCTGACGACCGCAGTCTTCATAGGACACCAGTTATTCCGAGCCCCATGATTCATCCATTTAACCGAACAGCTTCATCTATCAGTTGCGGCACAAGGCTTAACTAGTCTCCTTTTTGCCCGTGGCAGCTGTCGCACAATAGTTTCTGTAAAATATTGCGTTTTGTTCTGTACTGTCTGACAAGGTCAACTTCACCAAAATGCCCTAATTTGAGAAAGACAAACTTAACTGCCAGGCTGTCTAGGTTTTCAAAAACAACTTTACTAGTTACGATTTTTGTTTGTAACGTTATACAATGTTCACGACACTGGAGCCTAAGTAAGCAGTACCTTTATATTGAAATACCAATTACAAAAGTTGCTCCTCGATTCCATCATCAACTATTAAAATCAAAGTTACTAACCTGCTTCTTGTTCAGAATTTCCATAGAAACTGTCCGAAATCTTTGGCCTGCTTGAAAATCCAACGTAACCTTGACTGGCTTGTAATCACCTCGGTCGCCGTCGGATGGCTTCGCCTTCGCGGTTCCGTCACTGAGTGAGCAGAAGGACCGGAATAGTCATTTTAAAACAAAGTACACACATTTTTAGAACGTATGTTATGCTACTACAAATTAAATAGTAGTAATGTTACTTTAAAATGTTGAAGGTACAACTAAGCGCTTTCCTTTCGTTGAAATAACCCACAGAAGAGATAGGACACCGAAGTGAACAACGTAACTTAAGCAATATATATGAAAAATGTATCCCAACCTACTATGTGATGATGTCCACGTGCGTTTCATTATGACATACACCTTGCCTGGTGACTGTCGCAATTATACGCATAGATTTGGGTTCCGCGTAAAAGTGGCTGCATTGCATCTCAAAGTAATCATGGCCTGCAAAAGTTGCAAAAATAGTAGTTTTGAAGAACAGTTTGTTTGTCTTCTAAAAAGATCACATCAGTTCATCCTGTTCCTAATCAGCAACCTGATGATGACTGATGAAAAAACCTTAAGTAACTAAAATGCTATTCAGTCTCTTCAATTCCAGAACATTTCAAGTGTAATTATAGAAGTAGATAAAATAGCTTACGACCTCATCATATAGTTCCTAGAAACATGTAAAACTGTTTGTATCAAACCACCGTCTGTCTTGAACACATCTACCGGGGCAAATGTGAAGGGAGTAGATTTATGGACTATTAGTGTGGTACGGTATATTATGAGGAAATTTCTTCAAGGTTTCAGATGATTTCGACAAATATATTTCACTTTACAAAGTTCACACTTCTTCCTAAAGTTTGTCACTTCTCGTGGTTAATAACGAAATTGATTTTTTCACATTGTCAACTTATATAGCCATCTCACTTTCATATACCATTTTGTTAAATTTAGTGGAAGTGCCAGAAAGCTATATGACGTGAGTAATGAACGTGGAGTTCTGTTGAGACAGACCCGTCAATCCGGTTTTGGTTGTGCAGTGAGGTACTGGAGGAGAAGTAACAATTGCGGTTATAACCTAAATACAAGGCTGGTATATCCATCTGTTGGTATCAATCTACAATTTTTGTGTCCTCTTGTACTCTACCCTAACTGGTTTTACCACACATCGCTCGTAAGCCAATATGTGTTCACATCTATCTTCATATATGATGTGTTATCGTTACTTCCCACGGTTTAGTGCTGACTTCACCAAATTTATGTTCCCCGTTGTTGGCTGAGTTTGGTATTCAGGTTATAAACCTTTCATCACCAAACGAATGAACAGTATCAGTGCGTGAGCATTTGGGCTTACGGGTCTGCTCGTTGCGGTTGGTTTGAAGCGTTCAAAAACTCACGCACTGACGCCATCACCTCGCCTTGTGATGAAACGTTCGCAACACACACGCTGAGCTTGGCACACAAGCAAGACCTCAACCCAACAATCGGAGTTACCAAATCTATCACTGTTTACCACAACCAACTGCGTTCAGTCAAGCTTACACACTGCTTCTTGAATGTGACCTACTGCCAGAAATCATCTCTGTGTACAGTATGCCGTGCGGCATACGACCGTCGTTTATTCGATCTATACATCCCAGTCAACGTAAGTGTCCCTAATAGAAGTATACATACTTGGAATGTTCGTTTTATCCAGAAGGTTTAAGTTCGGGAAGCAATCCAACCACTTGATGTGGAGTAGGTTTATATGGTGGCAAAGGCGAAACGTTCTCAGACGAATTTCCTAGTTGTCATTTAAGAGTGTGTTAAACATACAACCTTAGTTTGCCGTCACATTTATCTTGAAAATGGGGGCTGAGTTGTCCACTATCCTAGGTAATGATCAGGATACCACTGGTGTTTCTTGAACGATATATTTAAAGAACAGCTTCTTGAGGGCGTGGAACTGAGGCGGATGAATTGCACAGCGAGTTCAAGGGTATATGCTCTAGTACAGATAACGGGAGAATCAGCGAAATCTTGATCCATGTTCTTCATCTTCTCTTGACTAAAAGTCTATCCAAAGTCTGCAGGTGTAAGTGCAAAACTGTTGACAAGTCATAGTAAAGCTTTTTTAAACTGTACTAAGTGTACTGCATCATCTACAAACACTGGTTCACTGATCCTAGTTCGCCAGACCTTGGTCATCGCTCAGGGTCACAGAACGTTCAACAGCTCGTCCATACTTCCTGAATATACGCCAGTTCTACTGTTTGATGTGCAGAAAGCTTGAAGAGGTCATAACCAGAAGAAGGTGCCGAGTAAATTCGGGACTAGTGTAGTAAGAAAGGGCGTTCTTGGCTCAGAACACTAGTAGACAATCCTACTTCACCCCGTTGGTTATTCAAGAGGATCCTGGGCGCGAACCTTTTATGGAGCGGAGCTTGGTAAGTTATCCAAACCTGACCAGCAACTCGTAAAACTTTGTGTTGTAAAACTCTGTGCTGAGCCAGGTGAATGTTGTACAACTACTGAAGTAGGAATCGTGGAAGAGTTAATTAAGATAGAAACATTAAACAAGAGCAAATTATTCATAGCCAGTGACTGTGACAATACGCTTATTGACCCTGACGATGAAAAGCATCCGAAAACATTCTGTGAATAAACATAAGATATCTCTGAAAGTTTGCTCTATAGACATAATCAACTCCTCCAGCTTTTCCTAATTTACTGTAAGACGACCTTGTTTGCCAACTTCTTTACGTTGAAACATCTAAGCAATCCTGATGTCACCTAGTTCTTTGATAAAGTGTTCAGAAACTAAATGTCATGTTCAAAGAGAAACCGAATATCTAAACATCCAACCCAAGCGACCAACAATACCATTACTTGTAACAATCAGAAAACATTTTCAGTTCGGAAGAACAAAAGAAAATGTGAACGTATATGAAAATAGATCTAAGTCAAATAGTACACAGAAAAAGAGACGTGATTCAGAAATGGCAGTCAAGTATGAAGTAAGCGCATTTCAACAGACAGGTGCTTATTAGCTTTAGGGATCCTACATATTGTTAAAGCTGCACAACGGAGACTCAGTCTAACTCTACCAAAGTGTGCATCGAATGTTCGCCAAATTTTATAAACTGATGTTTCTCTCACGACTGAGTCAGATGGGATACACGAAGCTGAGCCCACCCTAACATTGGAAGAATGTTGCCTGCACATCAGGCTACGCATCCAGGGACGCAGCTACAGAGGATGGTTTCTGCCTATATGTAGCTAAACTGAATCTGTGCTACTGTCCATGAAGTAAGTGAGACGACAGAAGCCCCGCGATATAGGTTTGATGCGTCAGCACTTAAAACAAGCATCACATCTTTACCTGGTTAAAATAAACTAAACTTGAGTGTAGAAACCGGAGAAGGGAAAGCACAACATAAAAGCTTACTATCTCAGTGTTCTTAGACCTATGAAACACCGTTCCTTCTGTGCTTGCACTACCGTTGATGAAATGTTCGTCTTGCTCCTGGTAATGGATTACCTTAACACAAACATTAGCGATTTAGCAACAAAATTCTGAACTTTAAACATGTTTAAGGAGCATTGCACGCGCAGCAACCTCAGTAGTTTTAGTGAACGAAGTTTAGTCTCAACCATGTGCTACAGAAATGAAATAGACGATCATGTTTACATACTGTCGAGTGGAAGTAAAATAACACGAGCCACCGAAGGTGTGCCCAAGGGAGCAGGGTAAACCTCTGACCGGTTTGATGTATATGAGCGGATGGATGGCGAGTGCAACTGGTTTTCATGTCCAACCGATACAATCTGTCTGGTCGCAAACTCCCTCGCCTTGTCAAAAAAAGCAGTGGAATGTAGGATAATGTAAAAGTCCAGCGGTTCGGAAATCATCCGTATGTGTCCGTCGGTCTTCAGTTCAACGGTAATCACTTGTTCGGTTTCATCACCCGCGAAGCGCTTAGGAGGATTGCAAGTGAAAACGATTTGGAAGACAAGGAGTTATTGGTATTTCAACAAACAATATTAGTTTCCTAACTGAATAAATTACAACGAATGTTTTGTCATTCGATATGAGGGTGGTTAACCCCGACTCACAAGCCAATTTGAAAAAAATGGTGCAGAGACAAATAATGCCGAAACAAGCACCGAAAACTGCGCTGTTTCCGTTTGTGTCCATGCTACATGTGTATTCGTAAGTTCGGCAAAAGTTAACAGGTAGTTTGACTTTTGAATAGCATTAGCTTCGATAAAAGTTCGGTTCGGATTTGTACATATCACGTTTGACATGGATGGTTAATCAAGCTAAGCAAACGTGGCCAGAATGCAAGCTGCGGAGGACCAGCCATGCCTACTGTTTCCGTGTACAGCTCTGATGTCCTGAGGTTATATTACCTGTTGCTTGATTCGTTTTTAAGTTAGTTTAGTCACCTAGGATTACAAGTGCTATGTTATCGTAAAATCCTCTAACATTGTCACTGCGCCTTACCAATGGGAATCGACGGAATTGTAAACATCAGCGTAACAGTTCTCACATTTGTTCACCCGAACGTCCACCTGAAGCTATAAACTCCATATCACTGTTATTTTAATGTTTTTCACTCAGCGTCATGGTTGTTTCACTAAGCATGTGACAAGTAAACAAAGATGCTAGTATTTTGATATAATCGAATAAATTATTAACTACATGTGTTATTTTCCCACGGCCGTCTCATCGTAGATATAAGAAAACAAGACTTGATGACGGTTTTCAAGGACAAGCCAAACTAGAAAAAAGATGGGTTACAACTACCGCTTCACTTTCAAATCAGTATAAAAATACAACTGAACGAGATACCAAACTGAACAACTTCAAGGAACGAAAGCAATTTGTTTATCTGGTGTCTATGCTGTAAGAAATAGGACGCAGACGCCAAAGCGTGATAACGGCACGTTTCATACTTTGGAAATTGGGGCCCCCTTGTCGTATATTCTTGAAAAAGGCTCAGCTAGTGCAGCGTAGGAGAGGCAGTATGTGAGTACATCAGTACTCATCAAACGTGCTGTCGACTGTTTGACGTACTCACTTCAGTGCAACCATATCAACCAAGAATCAACAAACTGAAATCACCTCAGAATAAAATTTTAACCTCATTGAAGTATTTGAGAATCCCATTTTGATAATCATGTCGTCGTGCTTCCCGATATCACTCACTCATCAATGCATCCCCCGCAGTAGGAGAGGCCTCACATTTTGTAAGGCACTGAGTTGGAGTGACCACAAAATGTTTACGCATGTCTAACACTATGTTAGACGGTATTAAAAAAACACAGAGTGAACGAGGAAAATTACAAGTAAAAATGGTCGTTTCAGAATGAGTGGTTCGTAAACAAGAAATACACTAATTGGAGATAAAACTGGGATACAGAACGGAAAATGTCACACAAACGTGGTCACGTGGAAATGATACACTTACTCTTTAACTGACTATCGTTGAGGCAATACATGATATACCACTTCAAAATCTTTCTGAAAGCCGTACTGCTTACGGACTGGAGGTAGCTCGGCAAATACTTGCTGTAAACGTTCGCTCCAAACTAACCAGGCACCATTTTGGTACTACAGATCCAAGCATTACTGCAAGCTCAGTATACCTTGTCATTAAGAGAATGTTATTCACATCCGAAGATTATATGGTGTTACCATTCTGCCGAGTAGCTTTGATGACTGATGTTCTGAATATGTAAATTAGTGCACAAAGACCAAAATGGAAACGTTTAAAAACGACCACAACTTTCGCGTTATTTGGTTGAATGGTGATGTTAATTAAAGTTTTGATCCATGAGTGGCCAAATTGAGCTGTTTTTACCTCATATACCCAGCCGTACTTATATGTTTTGGAAGCTGATATATTGAGATTAGAACAGTGACTGCCTTGATGCATGCCATCTATCAGCGGACGCATATTGTGGACCTTCCGATGATTTCCACCCGGTTCACTACCACTGAGAGAAGATGCACCAAAGTGGTCGCACCAGGAAGAGCATTCACAAGTCCTTCTCTACCGTCCGTGGATTGTCTGACGGCATGGAACTTGATCCATTCTTAGCCGGGACACAGTTGGCTAGGGCACTGTCAGTCCCATATATGCCAAAGGGTCACGTCCAGGTTACCCTTCTTCAGACGACTGTGCAATAACCGGAGAATTCTTCCGTTTTGCTTACTGTGTAGTGTATGAAGTACAATAACAGCACGCACTGTACGTAGCCCAGAGAGGAGACTCACCCGATGCACGTAACTAAGTTTGTTTGAACGCGTGTGTTTCCGGTGATTCCTGCCATCAACTCAAACGTCTAGTTTGCTCACGTTCTCGATTACCGGGGTCATGGGCCCATTGGTCTACGTTACCTGTTGCCATTTGTCAACATCGCACAAATTCAACATGCTTCAGTTTTCAGTTGTGCGTGTTGGTTGAGATTCGCGTACATATGTGAGCCTACTGGCCCAGCAGACATGGGCATAAAACCCGTATAAACTTTCGGTGCATTCCAAATTTTATTGTTACAACTATGTGACTGAATGTGACCACAATTCTGTTTTATCCGGTCAGAAACAGAAAGGGCACCGGGGCAGAAGCGTAATGTGTATTACATAAATGATCTGTCAATAAAACACTGAAAACAGACCAGTAAGAAAATCAGGGACTATAGGCCGGGTAATGTTGGCTATGTATAGGCGGTTAGCAAATAAAGTGAAATGTAATTAAAACCAGTGAGATATTGGGAGCGAATGTACCAGCGTATGTTGTGTTCGGTGTTCGGTCAGACGCATATTAATAAATGCAAGTGACTTGTTATAAAAAGAGTGGGTGCGACAGTCTCAGACTGCAGATGAAACCATTAACTCACTGGAACTTGCTGCTCTCCCAGTTTAATCAGACCAACCCTAAGAAACAAAAGTTATAATCTCTAATTTCCTTTTGCATGTCACTGAATTCGGGTCCTAGTATATGTGTTGGGCCATTTCAGGAGAATATTTTGAAAGAGCTCAATCATGCTACTTGCTGGAATATGTTTAAAACTGAGTATTCATAAGTTTATAAGGACTTGTGAACAGACAGTAGTTTGATTTATTGGCGACATTCCAATTCTGACGGATATTTATTCAGATGAGACCCAACTGTGAGAAGTCAAGGCTTCGGATGGATTCGAACCAGCGACAGGAACACCATGCCTCTACGCGGCAAGCGCTCTACCAGCTGAACTACTAAGCCACGCTAGGAGCTCGGAAATTTCACAACAGTGGCGTTGGTGGATTCCAGCGTGAACTGTTTGGGAAATCCTGCCGGGGCAGTCGATCCTCTGGATCATTTGGTGGATTCCATATGAGACAGTGGGACGAGTGGGTAACCGAGTCCAAATGTGAAATTTCCGAGCTCTTGGCGTGGCTTCGTAGCTCAGCTGGTAGAGCGCTTGCAGCGTAAAGGCACGGTGTTTCTGTCGCTGGTTTGAATCCAGCCGAAGCCCTGACTTTTCACAGTTGGGTCTCATCTAAATTCATAATCTGCCAAGCTACTTATAAGTAATACAGATATTTATTCAGACCAAATGAGCCATATTGGTGGTAGTTAATTCAGGTTGAAGATAAGCAAATATACGAAACGGAAGGTAACAAGCCATGAATCAAGTATGCATAGACAGGGGGGTGATAACGGGCTCCAACTTTTAATTACAACGGATCGGGGATTGGTGAACAACCAGATAGAACTGAAATTTATATAGTCTGTCAGACGGGTCGATAAGAAAGCAGCTGTTATGATGAAAGTGGATACAAGGCTCACAGTCTCAATGTGCTACGACCATCCTCTCATCCAGCCGTTAATGTGAATCATTTCGACCGGCGCCGTGCGCCAGAAGTTTCACTCCCCTCGAGCCTATTTGCTGTACATATGTGGTTTGCGGATTCGATGAACTCTGCAGCCAGACGCTCTGTGTAGTTCTTAAACCTCCTCTGATTACGTCGACATGTTCTAAGTTAATTTCGTGACCTGTGTCTAACGCGTGACCAGCGACTGCAGGATCTCTGATCAGGGCATGATGGTCACGTTGATTTTTGAGTTCTGTTCCAGTACCCCTCTCGCTGCTTGTTTACTTTAGTTCTAAGTCTCCATGCCAACTGTCCAACATAAACTTGGGGTAATTCCTGGCTAGTACCAAGTTTACAATCACACAGATGCGTTTTTTATAGCAAACAACCAGAGGGGTGGGTAAGCAGTAAGCGGTTTAGACTAGGTCGTTAAGTCTAGGGAAGGGTCAAATTCAGAAACGGTTGTTCTTGAACACAGAGAGCTGGCTTGAGGCGAGTGATTGCGGCTGCTTCGGAGAACCGTAAGAATCTTGAGTTAGAATGACGTAACAGGACTCTGAATGCACAAGAAGAATCGACAACGTGATCAGTGGTAAGTACTTGTCTTGCGGTTGCGGACACTGACTGTTCACGTATTCCAACAAAATTGTTGTTCTCGGGTAACACGAACTTCTGCACCCATTTAGGTAAATGTTCCTTCATTCTGAAGCTCAAGCATCTCTCGGTTCTGCGTATGCACAAGTTACATACAAACTGGTAAATACAATGTGACGTGGAACCGATATGCTGATCTTCTTTGACTAAAGACAATGGTAACTTCTGAGTCCGAGCGATTACACGGAGTTCAGCTGCATTGAAAGTTCACCTAATCAAATTACTCAACCGTTGTGTTGTTTGGTGAATGTTATATTCACCCTTAAAAAGCAGCTCTATATAGACCTTCTTTTTCTCTACAGTGACCACCTTTTCGGATGGTAATTTTTGTCTACTGTATCTATCTATGAACCTTCTGGGGCAACCATTTGACTGTAGTACAGAAGTAATCAGATTTAGCTCCTCCGCAAGAATGTCGTGCACACAGATTTGCCTTGCCCGTGTAGGAAGCGTGTTCACTAACTTTCGTTTATGCTGGACCAGTGTGAAGCTGCTGAAGTTTAAGTATTGACCGGACCACTTAGACGTTGCATCAGGTTAACTATCACCTGTTTAGATCGACTGAATAATAATGTGTCGTCGACCTAACGCTTGTAATGTGACAAATTTCCTATCTCCGTAGCTAGCTGTTGCTCAATTTTTTATCATGAAAAAGTCTGCTAAGACGGGACCCAGTGGACTTCCCATGGCTACTTCGTCTATTTGACGGTAGGACATCTCGAGAAAACGAAAATTAACATTCTGAGTAGAGAGCAGTAAACTTTTCCTCAGTATGTCTGCCGGAAGTGGTAACCAAATGTGACTCATTTCAATGAGCTCACACATGTAGTCAATCGTTTCTTGTAGCGGAACATTTGTCAGCAGTGACTGAGCATCTATAGAACACATTAATTAGTTAGCAAAATTGATGTTGTCCGAATCAGCGACCAATTCAAAAGAATTCTTAATAGAATGTACCTGAAATTTTTGTCTTTATGAGGTTAAAGTGGTGACTAGCCAGCGTGCCAATTTATGTTAAGGGGAGTTAGTAATTGCCAAGATTGGTCTAATTGGCATTCCAGGCTTGTGCGTCTTCGGTAGGCCATAAAGTTGGGGTGTTGACGATCCACAAGGCTTAAATGCTTTGTACGTTACTTCATCAGTAATCCTCAACCGTAAGAACAGCCGACGATGTCGTACAATACAATCCCCTAATTCAGTGACGTTATCAACTCTCTCTATTCGCTGAAACTTTGTTTTGTAATCTAATATTGACATGTTTTGTACATAAGCATTTTTGTCTAAAATGACAGTCCCAAAGGCCTTTACCGGTTTAAGTATAGCTATGTTTCTAGACTTAAGAACTCTTAACGATTGCAGGCGTTGTCTCGTGATTGCACACCGGCTATTACACGAAGTCGTGATAAACCCATAAGCCATATGGGTGAACTTAGGGTTTAACCGACCTAGGTTGTCAGCACTAGTTGGTTGAAGATCAGGTCAGACCAGAAAGTCCTTGCATTTTATTGCGTATGCACAATTATTAGTTCACTTAATGCTCAGTGGGTCCTTAAGGTGCGTCAAGATTTTACACAGTATTGTCTCCCATGAAAGATCCTCCCGATACTTACGTCACTGAAGACCTTACGAATAACACTCAACCTGCTTTCCTTGAGCAAGATAACAGCAGTGCTTTTCTATTCTCTTAGTGTCTTTGACATTGAGTTGAATGCGTCTTAATTATTCTCAATGAAACTGTTTGGACTATTCTGTGTTTATCAACACGAAAGTTGTCTCTTTCTATGCTATCTTTTGGTCACCAGCACCTGTGAATATACGCAAGACTCTATGGAACACTGGGTTTGTAATACTACCATAAGCTTGTTTAGAGTGAGTAGGATTGTAGCTAAAGAAAAAGTCAAACTTCACCCATTGACCGCATTACCAACTATTCACAAATTGTTCCGAAATTGTGGGTTCAATTATGATTTTTCATCACAAAATAGATGTGACCTTCTGTGAATTATACCGATTGAGTAATTCAGGTAGATAGCATTAACATTAACTATGGTTGATATATAAATGGTGTGTAAACGTCGTGTCTTACTAGGACACCGCCAGCAACATGTTCAAAGTGAAGACCTGGCTTTGCTGTACCAGCACGTAGCTCGTAGCCCACGTAGAATGTTCCATTAGATAGGTGATTCGCATGTACAGACGGCGCTGAGGAGCAAACTGCTTCCTGTCCAACGCACGTATCAGCTGCGTCAATCTTGCGGTTTCTGGCTTCTTTGGTGCTCGATTCATGCTGTACCTGAGGCATTTACAAAGCTCATACAGTAATGAAAACGAAACTACGACAGTACTTTAAAACATGTGCATACTACATACATGATTTGGTGGTTGTGTCTTCAACCTGAACTATACTGAATAATGTTGTTCTTGAAATCCGTCAACTCATTGGAAAAGCACAAAACTTATCAAATTTTTGATAAAGGATTGACCATCGGCCAAATCAACATTTTAGCCTGTTAAAACTAGTCGACAGAGATGATCGGTACTGTAGGCACGATGCATCCATCACCTGAAATTAGTACTAATCACAAGTAGTTATCCCGTGGGCTAAATGTCGACTAATTTTTCGGTTACCATACTAGTCCATTGCTTTGTTCAGCATTGCTACAGCACAGTCCAGATGAAGCAGCAATTCAACGGACCAGTTGTATAATGTTGTCAAACTTCTGTTCAGTTTCAATACTGGGTTAGGTGTTGACGTTTTGGTGACCATATAAACGTTTTTGACAGAATATTTACTGAGCCACACATCCGGAAATACAGATGACGATGATAAATATGTGTAGTACGTGTCATGTCAGCCTAAACACCTGTAAACATACCAAAGTGAAGAAAGGTGTGACTTTGCCAAATTACACATTATTCGACACCAATCAAAATTTCTGTTCAACAACTTTCAGGAGTTCAATAACTTTCACCGCAGTGGGAAGCTAACTTTGCATAGTTTCCAAGCGGAACAAGCCGGATGTTTATTTCTTTATCACTAAACAGTCCGGCAAACTGAATATAACTATAACGAGTACAAAACTCGAGCCTGACATCTAACAGAGGTATTTGTTGATCAAAGATATACCTAAGTGTGATAACTGCTACCAAACCTGAATGATGTTCAAATTCCTGTAATCAAAATCCCAAGCTTTCCAAGAGATGTATCGTTCATCAGCTACTGTTTGAATTTAGCGCAATTGGCAGCAGTTACGATCGAAATTATCATGTTCATATTGCAAACCAATCAGGTGGATTGCCTTCACACACCACATCAACAAGGTAATGCTGAGTGTCTTACTGTTCAGATGAGCCGAAATGAAGTGTTCTCACAGACAAGAGTTGTATAGAAGTCGTTCCTAGCCTACGAACGATTCCCCTTAGGATCCTGTTGTTTCATGGCACAGCATTCTAAATTCTCCAAGAGAATGCATACTTACTAACTCACAGCAGTATCTGTTTCCATATGTATTGTACTGTATGCAGCCCGATGTTTGCTATCGCTGTCATCTGAATGCTAAATATACACGAAGTTAGTTTAATTCTTTACACCTGGATGGTTTAAAATCATTTTACGGATATTAACCGAGGTTCTCACCGTACACTTAGAACTAAGTTTTCTGTCCATCCTCAGTTAGCTGACTTCAAAATACATGTATTCTTTCAGGGATTCTGTTGTTTTGCTATGTTTAACTACCGTGCAGCATCTCTAAGTTGCCCTCCCTAGCATCAGTGAGGTCTGATATCTTCTTGTGATCGCCTTCTTGGGGCTCCATTAGATTATTACTCAGATGTATATTGGAATGCGTCACTATTAGTTACTCGCAAGCTTCAACTGGACTAACTCATTGGAAAACGGTTCACGTTGTAACAGAAAATGTTTTAAGTTCTTTATATAAGTAGAAGTGCAGTAAAGTATCGAAGATTATATTTGTCCAAGGTTTTGGCATAGAAGAAACAGGATTACGAAAAATACGGAATTAGAATGAACTCATATGAATAGAGGGAATAACATGTCACAATACTGAATATACTCTGTCATGTGAGTTGCGCAGTTACTCCACAGGCTAGAACTTCTCACATTTGGATATTGCAGTACACTGGTCTCAGTTGTTATCAATCGTATAGTATTAAGTATCGGCTGATATTCCAATGTACTCTGGCCTTTACCTCGTAGGGAAATCTAGCTATATAATCATTACCGAGAACAAATTTGTGAATTTCATACGATACGTTAGGAACAGTGGTTAATGGAGTAAAGAGATAAACCTTACAATCTTCTGATGTGGGTTGGTAGCTCCACTGTTGAAGTTCATGAGGCGTATATGTCTACCGTGCCTTGCAACAGCATGAATTCAGTTCGACCAGCGATTTTTACAGTTGGTTGTTCTATTTAGGAGTCGAACATTATACGCGATCACTATTGAACCGCCAGTCGAATGCACGTAGGGGTTAACAACGCACTGATCGTCACATTCAGTCTCGTTACTGTTAACAAGACAAAAATGGATGTTATGAAACCTATTCCAGCTTATCACACGGATGCGCAGTTAACAAGAATGCCAATGCCATATGAGTGTAAGTAGGCAACCCGCGTGTCATGAATATTTCTGTCAACGGTAGAAGCATTCTGTAGCTAATACAAATAGAGTATATGTGAACTGCTCAACATATTGTGACCCGTCAACACACCAGCGGTAATCCATTTGGCTATCTGATACTGTGTTGTGAAATAATAGGTCATTTATTAAGCCATAGTCGTATAACCAGGGTTCATAAAACAAAAGTGTAATGAACATATCCGTGACAAATACCTTGTGCATTAAACATAAGACTGAGTGCTTTTTGTACCTCAAGTAAGTGATCTTACAAGAACAAAGTTATAACTGAAACATTCATCACGAAGGCTGTGGATATGAATACATAAAGAAATTAACATCACAGTAAGATAAAAGAGATCCAGTCACAAAAACTTAGCTATGGCCGGACCTAACATCATGTCCGAACGCTGCAATTACTTCACTAGTCGAGCTACGAAACTACGAAGAGAGCTGAAAAAGTTCACCCTTGCAACTGAATCACTTTCGTGTCGCTCGTTTGACTTTAGCCGAAGCCTCGATTATTCGTAGTTGAGTCTGTTCTAAATTATCGAATCTACCGCACCTCATATCGGTATCAATAAAATTGCTTTGAGTTATGCATACTTTCATTGGAAAACAAGCCATAAATATATGGCTGTGATGAAAACGTGTCTGCGAAGGCCCACCTGATCGCCTTCTGATTGCATTTGTTCGTCAGTCAACTCGTGCGTCGAGTGAGATGACAGGGTGTGTCTGAAATAAGAGAATTAACAGTGTCTGTTAGTTTTATAACTGCGGAAGTAGAAGTTAACATAATAGATGTCTGATGAGTAATCGGGGCATTGGTTAATTTCAAGTTGAACATCACCCAAAAAAGATCGCAGTTGTCTCATTCCCATAGACTTTCCAGTCGGCCCCTTTCGAAAAAAAGCACTAGACTCGAGTTTCGCTCTCATTAGAGCTCATCAGCCACTGCCGGGACTAGAACTCCAGCCACAGTTTTCATGGGACAAACGTGTTTACCGTTGCACCATTGAGGTCATGTTAGGCACTACCGAATTGTCATATATGAACGCTCAACGACTTCCGCTTGTGAGTACTGACCAGGTTGCCGTATCGTCTGCAGATGAGACACAGTTATTGTCTGTTAACTCTAACCGATAACCCCGCGATTAGGACTTCCTAGACAGATCGAAAACTCCGATCTCATTAAACATTCTGGACGATATTTTAGATTGCTGATGAGTAGTCGGAGATTTGGTTAATTTCACGTTGAACATCACCCATCTGGTCACTATTCATAACTAAAAGTGGCTGGGCGTTCACATATGATAATTAGGTCGTGTCTAATGCGAGGTCAATGACGCATTGGTAAACAGGGTTGCCCCATGAACAGAGTGGCCGGAATTCTAGTCCTGGTAGTGGCATGGATACGCACTACTGACGAGCTCTAATGAGAGAAAACTCGAGTCTAGTGCTTCTTTTGGAAAGGGTGCGACTGGAAATTCTGTGGGAATGCGAAGGCTGTGATCACTTGTGAGTGATAATCAATTTGAGGATAACTTAATTCTTATTGAACAATTGACGGAAGAATGATGTCTCCAAGTGATATTAGAGTTGCTTGATGTCATCTGTGTGGTGTGCTGTATTGTACTGCTATCAAATAACACCTACCCGGAAGGAAGCTTTTCAAGTGGCAGACACAACTGATAGCTGTTGGACGAACAGGTAACTGATCATATTCATCTCATGAAAAACGTTATCTGGTCAAATGTGCCAAGCTTTCAACATCAGCCAAGCCGAATACAAGAAACGTTCCCCGAGGGTGGCAAAGCGCTCAATCGGAGTACATGTTAATTTTCGAGGATGGAAGGGTAGACTGATTCGTTGAAGTAAAATAGATCTGAACATCATTTACTAAGTTAGACAAAAATACTTTGTCGGAACCTCCAGCGTTGTTGTATGCTAATGTGTAATAATGACATCTCATTCATACAAACCCTATAATCTTAAAATATGCAGTACTTCCTAGAATAGAAGTGTCCTCTCTAGTGGCTCAGGCTTACAACTTGTTCTGTCTATCAACCAGCTAATACATGATGATAACGGGTCGCGCATCAGGGTACCACAAAAATAATGTACGCAGAAGATGTAAACTAAAAGACGGAAAACAAAACATCTTTCGTCGGTTTAAACCACAAGAAGCTTGCTCCCGTCGAATAGCAGGACTACTCACACTTAGTTACCTCAGTTGTTGTCACTAGCACCTGATGCTAAAACACTAAGAGCATAAAACAAACTGTTTTTATCATTCAAGTCAACTTTATTTTGTCCCTGGGGGAAAAGAAACGTCAGTTATTCTGAACTCATGAAGAACGTCGTAACTAAACCAATAATAGTGAGAACTTCAGTTACAATTGCAAGTGGTCCTCACTGAAGTCACAGGCCCTACCGAATATTTGAAGAATATCAGTTTATCTTTAAACAATCGGTTTCATACAAACCCACACAAAACCGATCGGGACCAGTGTACGGCTTGTCTAGTTCAGAGAATAAACATTCGTTTCGTCACGACCGTTTCTCAGTTCGATCAAGTGAACCTAAACCTAATTTCATGCTTCTGATGTAGAACAAATTTTGGCTTGCTAAAGTAGGCCATGCAAATTACTAGCGTGCGCTTTATATCCTGTGATGATCTGTTGAACGGTGAGACTACACGCAAATTAGGTTTGGACCAGAAATTGTGGTTCTGTATTCTTTTGTGAGAAGCAGCCCATTCTAGCCAATATCAAGTGTTTGTTTGAGGCTCCGTGAAACTGATTCTCTCACAGGATGTGCCGAGTGCAAAACTGTTTGACACTCCGTCAGAGCGTTTGCTCTACTGGTTTGTTGTTCGTTTGGGAGTTGGTTCCTGAACATTGAGCACCAGCTCAATAAAACTGCGTGTGAACTGTTTTTTACCGGTTGTGTCAACAGTACTGCTTCTGTGGGTGGAACGATAGCCTTTTAGTTCAAACATTGCCCAATTTAATTGTCAAGTTTCGAATTTACTTATAATCCTAAGTAAGCATCTATGGACCTCTTTAAGGGTGTAAAGCTGAAACTCCCCTACCTGTACACTGTTCATGAGTAATCGAACACGGCTCAAAAGATTGATGATTTCAGTCACACGGTTTGTCTATGAAAGATAACTGATGGATTACGGTGTCTTCCCTCGGGATTATCGATCAACCCATTTATTACTTTGGAGTAATTTTGTGTGAAAGCCAGTTTTTCCTATTACTTTTTAATCGTTTTCAAACCGATCATACAGTTTTTGATAGTTGGAAACAATGTTGGTGATGTCCATACCTCGTGATTTTCACAAATGGCCGCCGCGGTAACCCGTAATTATATTATTTTTTTCAGTGATCGTATATAACGTTTGCAACCACTTCCTCCTCACTTTTATTCAGCAGTTCTTATTGATTAGGCTCATAAATATCTGTCACATGCATTATGGTGGCCTTGCTTTGCGGGCTGATTGACAAAAGCCAGAACCTCAAGCGAGGCGCGTAAACGTGTTCGTATATAAGGTATACACAAGTACTGATGAGCGTGTGCCCTACTGGCAAAAAGCACTTCGATGTTAGAAAGGATTAAGCGATCAGTTTTCCTCCTCAGAAGGTTGAGTAATCCTAAGGTCGGAAGGACACTGTTACACTACGGGAGGATTAGTGGTTGAAAGTCATGTAGAGGACATGTGGACAGCATCTACAATAGAAATGACTAATGATGGGAATCCGATCAAATGAACCCAACTTTATCAAGAGTAACTTGAAAAGATTCAAAGCGGTGAGTAGTCTAAAACCAGGCCAGGTGAAGCGGTTTTATGCCAGGAGACCTATGGACAAGGTGCACGGGTATTGCCTCATGCAAAGTTGGCAGTTTAGCTGTCAACATCGTCTAATTACGTAAAAAGTATATAAAATCCCATTGACTGTCAGCGGCAGAATTAAAATCTTGTACAAGTTAATCCATTCAAGGGTTTCATGAATGTAAAGTTTCCGTTAAATATCGGTAGACTACAACTTACCTTCATTGTTACAAAAGAAGCTAACTAGGGATAAACAGGGGTGTTATTGCGAGTTTATTAACTGTTCTGAACATATGGAGGAAGGTATGATCAAAATATATATACTACTTGTGATTACTCACCTTTGGAACAGGACTGGACAGACAATTTCATGCGTGCCCACGTACACTGCATACGTGGGCATGGAGAAGTAGACGTGTCCCAAATTTTGATTGCCTAAGTAAAAAGAACAATCCAAACAATCACTCAGAGGTTATGTACCGCATACAAAAATCATATATTATTATTTAAGTATCTTGTTGTTTGTTACTCCTAATACTATTCACATTAAAACTACGAGAAACAAAACAATAACCAAACATTTTCGCCTCCACTGGGCACATTCTTCATATGCTTCGACACTTCCTTAGCTATAGCGCATTGTGTCACCACGTATATTGAATGTCAAAGCCTTGCCGCACTTTTCAGCAAGGTTTGTGAGTGTGGCCTACACGTTTGGGCACGGTGAGTACATCCATGATGGTTTTGAGAAAATCAAGGCATCCTAATCAGTGGTTCACTTGCCTCCCTTCCTAAAATTGTTATTGCTGCATTAAAAGCTGTCGCTGTTTGTTGGATTTTTCTCGCACATTTTAGTAACTAATTATTTTTAAATCCTGCTCACCACCACATGGGAATAAACTGCTACCGAAATCCATGTGAGATATGGCCGAAGAGTGAAATTGTTCACGTAGGTTCACGCGTGAGTTTGCTTGCATATAGATATGAGCAAATGAAATGAACTAGGGGATACTCAGAATCCAATGTCTGATTTATTATTTACTATCATGAGGACTGTAAAATTGGCACACTTCAAAGCTTGTTGAATCACTTTCAATTTAAGAAATATTTTGTAGACACAAATCTGCTGGTGCACGCAATTAGCTCGTGTTTCACAATGAATCTATTATGTGGATTGACAATTATGGCCATTATTTATCTCTACATTTCAGACTCTGCAAATGACCGATAGAGAAAGAAATTGTGAGACTTTGGAAAAATTTGTGATCTATTCTAAATGGCACCTAAATCACAATCAGGAGCATCCTGTTATATTATGTGTGAAAATTGTCATAATGAACGTACGTCTAGCTGAGTGTGATTATATCATGGTTTCGTTTTCGGGGAGCCTTATACATTATTTCAATACCCCTTGTAATTCTTTCAGTTTCTTACCCGGCAAAATTGTTCCATGATCGTTAGACATTCGACGTAAGTATTGACTGAGCCGTGATAGTCTGTTCATAGCCATTTGTCGGAACCTGTTGAGGGTAATGTATAGCACAATATTTCGCATGAATGTCGGTTTCGAATTTTAAGTTACATGCATATTCAATGACATGCGTTAACATTATGTACGATAATGTAACTCCATTGTTGATCTGACAGTAACTCAAACATGGCAGTGCGCTTAAACATACTGGTACGATAAATGATTAGAAATCGGCTACTATGAAAACAACCTGATTATGATCGAATCTAATACTTTCGGAAACGTTTTCATCAGCTCACATCAGAAGAAAAACAGCTTCGAGTCAAGTTGTACTCTTTTACCATTCAGTATTGAATATCCCTATCCTGTGTTTGTTCGGTGATAACTTTTACCAGCAGACTTGTGTGCTCATAAGGAACATATCCAAACTACAATTGGAAATCATTCCGTCCCGAGATTATCACTTAGATTTAATGAGGGCATCCTCTGCAGAAAATCGGAAAACACAATGGTTTACCTATATGATACTTGTCAATGAACGTCGTAGTTTAGGCGTGACAAGTGTAAGCTCAGTGGCTTAAATGTTAGCAGTATTGTACTGTGAGTTAGTTGAGTGGAATTCAACTTCCGATCAGATCAAACATACAGGCTACTTATTTACTCCAACAATAATGAAACTTGAATCCGGGACATTTTTGTGAAAGAAACCAGCTGAAAAGATCTGTATGAACATGAAAACGTCTACCAAATATAACTGGTATCCAATATGTAGTGTATAATTTGTTAATTAACGTTGTCTTATATGATAAGGTGTAACTTCGTACTATTATTTTCTGTCGTCCATATAAAAGCAGTATTGCGATTTGAGCTGTTTTAATGTCTTGACTAGTTAATGTTAACCACTGCATACATGAGTATGTAATTGAAAGACCGATGTAACAAAATTGTGTATGCCTCAAAAAAGCCTTCCATTGCTCCCAGAAACAAGGTTAATTGTTGAAAAATTAGTGATATATACACGAAACTTCAGACTGTTCTTCCTGTTGACGGATTTATAATCAGTATATGCGATATTCTGTAGAATTCAGTGATGTGTACACAAGGTCATTTTGTAAATCTAGATGATTAAACATGACACGAAATTAAAGCAAACTCACATGAATCGTCTGGCATGATCATGGTAGTCCGTGTCATGTAACGAAAAGCATATTCGAAAACTGATTTAAGTAAGGCCATGGTAATCGTACATGTTGGTCAAGTTATGCATGAAAACTTTCGATTCAATCACTAGTACATGGTTGAAATAGAAATCCGATTGAACTACCACAGTTTAGTCTACGTCGGTTAACATGGAAACAAATGTGACCTGAATGCCTTAAACAACCTGTACAGTTCACCATCAATGTTCATGCACACATTATTGTCAAAATAAAAGTTAGCAGGTTGAAAATTTAAACTCATTTTTTGACACACAATGAATGATCAGTTTACCTGTACACTTCTGGGGGACAGCTATAAACGGGACCATGTGTTGGCGTGGATTTAGTATCTGTGTGTAGTTGCGATTGGAATTGATTGGCGGCATCCGAAACGGATTAGTCTGTCACAGTGACTGAAGCCAAAAGGCACCTGCGCCTCAAACCATCACCCCAAGTGAGTTACACTGCACCACTTGTGGCATTGCAGGTGTTGCTGGCACACCAGACCACAAAACCATCTCATAATCTTTGCAAAATGTTTAATCGAAACAGACTTGCAAGTTAATATTTAAAGTCTCAGAGCTAAATGTGCTCCAAAACACAGCCTGTCCATTCGCGTACTCAACTACAGTACATCTAAGACCATGCCGAGTTTGGCTAAATGCCATCACAAAATGCTGTTTTCAAGTTTAACTAATTTAAATGTCTCCGCCCAGTTTCGATCAAAACTCGCGCACCGAACTTCGAAGCGATGTACATAAAACTTAGTGTCCTCTCTCGAAATACAGAGGATATGGACACTGACCGGGCAATAAAGATATCAGTGCTTGAGACATACGCTAACAAACGGAAATAATAATTTGACTTCGCTGTCACGTTCAATGAAAAACTGTGCTTACAATATTAATCAACCAAATTGACTCATTCCTTATCAGAATAAACGCTTCAGCGGTAAGTATCATATAGTCATTTTTGTTGGCTCAATGGAGCTCAGCTTGTCTGACCTGTTATTTTTAGAACGTCAATCAACAATGTAGCTATGTTATACCACTAACACAACCAAGTTTTTTTGCCTAATTTTACGGCTTCCAGAATGGTTAAACAATAGTGCGCTTGAGTAGCCGTGACTAACGGGACTAACTTTAGTAACTAGCATCTTGACGAATAAGTTAAGGTTAAGGTTAGAAGACGGAAATTCTGAACTTCCACCGTGTTCAGATCTAAGGTACAAACCAATACCTTATTGCGCACCAAATGGTTTAGAGGTTGAGCTACACAATCATGCTGCAAATGCAGAAATGCTGAACTTTGGCCCATTTTGCTAACCCTACCTTCTTACGTATCAGAAAAACATTGATCGGCGATTTTGCTATCAACACATAAACTGAGATGCAGACTGTACATTAATTGTTGGAAAACAAAGAAGTGTAACAAACGCAGCCTTCGGATAACAGCTTTAGAGGATCATTTTGAATTGTTAATTGATTCAGTTGCATGACTGGTAAAAATATCAGCGACAGATATCAAGTTTTCGTTGAATTATCAAAGCTTTAATGAAAGCTAAAACATCTTACATTTAATGTGTACATAAATGGCTGCCCTGTGTAGCATGCTGTCAACCTTCAATTTGCTGGGTTCTAACAGTTAGGATGAATTATCAAAGATAGAGTTGGTCTGCTCGAGTTGACTTCTAGTGATGATAGCAAAGAGCACATGGATAGACAAGTGTGGGTGACGTAGCGAACGTTTCCTACATTTGTTGAGTCAAGGTTGCTCAAATAATCCAAGAGCATTTGATCAGATCCATAGTATTTACACGCTGGATATCTGAAATATTAACGTCGGAGATGAAATTTGAATCTAATGTTGCTTCTGTAGGACTGGAATCTTTTCAAGAGACGATTAGCTAATGGAGATGGGAAATAAATTCACCATTATGTTCCTGAGGCCTTTTGCAATTCAAGAGATGAACACACTCTCTACAGGTCAAGAAATCCACATTTCGATCTAATAACGGCGTTATCGCGTACACCATTTGTTGTGCTGCTGAGAATGTGAGGAGTATATGCTGCAAAAGACGATAAACACAAATATATAATGAAGTGACACACCCTGGTGGCTGTTCGTTCTAATGACAGAATAACGCGGGGAAAACCAGTGTTGATGCCTTTTTTCTGCTGAGTT
>LUCH01000512.1:179913-198501 GCA_013368495.1 Paragonimus heterotremus
ATCCCCCTAAAAATTAGTTATTGTGGATTTCCCTCTAAAGTTACACCACTACGTTCTCAGGATTTGATGTGAAATGATCACAACTACGGAAAATTGATAAAAGAAATAGAACGAACAGATTGTTTACCACACAATTTATTCATTGTTACAAAGAATGTTACTCCATTTCAAACAGTCATGCACTTGTAAAACTAATCATGGTACTACTAGTGTTTGTGGATTAAACATTTGAATTTTTGTGACGAACGTGCACAGAACACAAAGAATAAACTGTAAACAAAATTTCAAGTTAGTTGTCGTTATTATTTATGAGAAAGTCGTAATCATTGGATTAGTGATCTATCTGAATTTTAATAAAACCAATAACTCACTAATCTTTTTAATGTTTAGCTCGGATTTCTTCCATTCTCTGCATATCCGTTATAAGAAACATAGAGAAAGTAATATGCAATCGATGGATTTTCCACACGTTCATATTTTAGAAAAGTGCACGTAATTTTGCAACAGTTTTAAAACGCAGTTCAACGGCATTAAAGGTCCCTGACTTCGGCAGCGAGGGGATGGCGATCCTCAACAGAACTTTTGTGTGTTCATTCGAATATGTAACATCGTCACGAACATGATGGTTACTTCTCAGTATTCATTCATTCCCATCAATTTGGCAATTGGGTTTGAACTTGATCGACAGTTTATTGTTTTCGAAAGGGTTCATTATACAATGAAAAACCTACCAAAGTGGGCTTTATTTTGGGGAAATCTTGAGTATAACGCACCACAGAAATATTACCAGCACTGACTGACATTTGTTGACACTAATTAATGTCGATGGCTTAATCGAGAGGTTTGAAGTGCTCGTAAGTTGTCCATGGATAGTGTGAATAATGTCATTTCTAAAAGACTTGTCACTAATAACAATTCCTGCCATATCAGTAGCATTGAAAGTAACTTTCACCTAGGCATATGCTCAGAAACTGAGAGCACTGATTGAATATCTCATTTTTCTAATTCATTCAACCATTTGAAAATCAATTTTTTCTGGTATATCTCATCAGAACCTACTCACGTGGGATCACAAACAGTATGAATGTCTTACAGAGACACTGAAATATACAGTGTACCAGAATAAGTCGGCAGCCGATTTGACTTCTCGGTACTAGACATGATAAAAAAGACATTCACTAATACTGACAAAATAATTCTTGGAGGTTTATGCCCGATTACTCGGCTGTTTATTCTATCCATAAGAAAAACAATACTACAATGCAATGAGCACAGCAAGCTGTTACAAAACTTGTTGATGGTTTTCAAAGCATTTTCCAAAAATTTTATTCCAAAATTCTTTATCTTTACCACAGAGAGTATCGAAGATTCCGTAGGGGTTTCCATCTCATGATTATATTAATCCAAATAACTGGTGAAGAGAAGCAGTTTACTTCGTGGATCCCAATGGGTCAGGGTCCATCACAAAAAATGTAAAAATAGGGCTTCAAACGTGTACGAGACTACGCACTTTCAGTCACATGGTTTTGACCCATTGAAGCAGTTTTTCACAAATTATACACAAAGATTCCCTAAGTGCATTCTGGAAATTGGTGGTAGACCAATTGCTTAGCAGAATTGGAATATGCACAATGTGGTATTCCGCTTTCCCCTGCCATGCTGTTTCTAATTTAGCGGTCCATTTGGATAGAGCGGTGCTACAATATGGTGAACTCTCCGTATAGTCGACGATCTTTTGAAGACAAAACAGAAATCACACTGATCCGAAAGACTATACCTCACCGCTTCACACTCTTATAGCAACAGTTGAATCAGTCAACTTGTGTGAGCCTCACGAACGTTGTGTACTCCACCCTTACATTTTTCACTATTATTACACTCTTGGACACAGTGAACTCAGTGATGAGCAGTGCTCAGCCTGCACTATTCAAGCATGAGTGGTTTATATAGTAGAAGTGCACAAATAGTGAAAATCAGTATGCCACTGTCTGGTCGGAAAGGTTCCGTCGCGAAAGTGAACATTGCTCACGCTCTCAGTGGGTTGTAAATTTTGGCACACATTTATTTGTTGATCACCAGCCACTTTTCAAATGATTAATTTTGGACAAACTCGTTTCCATAAAGCACAACAGGACGGTTGAAGTAGTGCGCACCCAACAAGGAATAACAGAGATCTGACTGCGCCACGAAATCCACGCTATCATGCAGTTAAGGTAAACATATGAATGCCAGCGTCCTACATCCGTATTTTCAAACAATGCAGTTCTAAGCTGAAACGCTTATGGATAGGGTGTTTGCTTGTGACTGTGCTTTTTCGAACCAAGAATTCGTGCATCGAGTCTAACCTGTATAACATGAGGTTAAGTGCTCTTAGTTACTGGCATAAGTTCATCCAACATTGGTTTACTAGTTCGCATTCCGTAAAATCAGGCTGGCTGGTCCAATTTTTATCGTTACGTCTCATGCAACACCTGCTGAATCGTTTACCGACAGAAGTGTATCACCTTGAAAAACAAATGTTGCTAGTCTGAAATTCTGAGTAGCTGCCGTAACTGCATGGTCCAGGAATAGATCAACCATTGTCACAGTTTGAAACAAGCAGGATGAAAATGCAACATAAAAACTAACACAATCGATAAACATTTGATAGTGAAGTACGCTGTCTTCTGTTCCTATACTGTTGACAAAAAAGTGCAGGAATTTCCAGAACGAAATGAAAAATACTAAATAACACAAGGAAACCGTTTAAAAAAGTGTGAGAAACAAACCTTTGACGAATGGTGGCCCGTCTACCGTAGAGATACTCCAGGAATATTCTGTTGCTGGAATTTTAAGAGTAGGGTTGAAAATTTTCTGAGTCGGGCTGAAGACAATTTGATAGATTGCACACACCAGGGAATATCTGATTGTTTAAACTGATCTCCAGACCTCTCTACTATGTTCACAACGGGAGTGGACGATACTAATAAGCCACGAGTTACTCAGATTTAACCGTAAAGATGTATCACCAGCTCAGGTCACTCCTTGACACAGCACTGTCAGATTATCCTGATCAAGTTTTAAAACGCTATGTTGAAACCCATTTAGAAATACAACCGAAATTTTTCAACAAAATGATTCAACACTATAATTTGCAGACAATGATCACCATGCAACATAATCAGGTTCAACCGAGACACGTCTAAAATCAGGACTGACGTTTGCGTCAATTCATCTAATAGATTATCGAGGTGAGATCCAACAAATCAAATCGTCCACGAATAAAGTGTAGTTACCTCAATTTTGCGACCACACTGGCTGCTTAGAGTAGCAACATCTTCCTAAGAAAGGTTCGTGAATCCACATGAATGCTTTAACCGATTTACAGCGCGAGCAGCATACTACTTCCTAAACAACAGAATTGAGAATGAAGACCGATTTATGAAGATAAGAACTGTAATTTTGGATAGTTCACATTGATCAACCAAACTGATTGACTGGTTTCTCTAAATTCTTGCTATGAGAACACCAACAGTGTTGTATACAGAACATTTTACCCCAAGGACTAATAATACATTTAAAATACCCAATATAGCTGGTGCTTATTAGGAGAGTTTCGTACCACTGCTAGTATGAGTTGACCGAAACACAGATATTCTAAAAACAAAAAAATTAATTATAGCATATGTAATATGGGATTCAGTTAGAAAACTTTGGTCAGAAATAAAGAGCATATCAATCATTTACATAACAATTGGAAACGTATGATATTCGTCAAGTACGTCGTAGTGATTTGGGATACGCTAGTAGATTTCTCACTGATCAGCAATCATACTGCCATAAACTCGGGTTATGTCGATTTTTTCTATTAGATTTTCACATTCAGGTAGAGGTCAACTGAATCGTAGCTCAAAACTTACCATGACACCAAACAACACCTAGCGAATTCTGTGAAAGTTTACCAAACGTTAGTGATCTTGTGCAGATTACGCTTTGCTCTCATGGCTGGAGGATCCCGATACTAATGTCACTAAATCCTATTTAATCATCACGTTTTTGTAAGAGTTTGTCGGAAACACTCTTCCATCTACCCTTCGGTCTCGTGACAACTTCCCTAGACGGTTGTTTTCCGCACAGTTGCAAGTACGTACGGAAGGTTTTCTCCAGGTTTCACTCACGAGAGTCAGTTTTCACAAACCTCGGCGAAAGTATTGGATAATATGACGCACATAAACAGTTGAGAAGATTCAAGAGTGTTTTCGAATCTCTTATCACTTTACTGTAAGAGGAACTGTTCTGTTCTTATCCAATGCGTGGTCACTGACTAGTCTATACAATGAGACCTGAATGTGAATTCGTATGATGAAAAGTGGTCAGATTTTACCCTCTGAATTGACACCACAACCGGTAGCAGTTTCGTTACTTTTCATCCTCATACTAACCGACACAACGCGTGCCGAGTGCACAAACCTCATGGATAAGCCTCCATGTTAAGAAGGAAGAGTTTACTAGGTGCGATGTATTTTAAACCTGAATCAAACTGCCTAGAAGCACTCATAAAATGCATTTTTCAGATTGAAATGAGTTTAATCCTTCCCAACTGACCCACCAATTCCAACCCACCATTCTTAACCACCCTGAATTACAGAGACCGAAACAGCCGTTCTTAATTAACCGATACACCCTAGTGAAAACCTACAAGCATACATAGTTATGGCTTTGTTTAGCGCTTACTCATCTGGCTAGCGGATTATCTGACCGAAGGTAGGTTCAACATCAAGGCGAATGGACACCTGTCAGAATGATTCGCAGTTAACAGCGCTGTTCCGTAAGAATCAATCTTAGGACCACAGTTATTCAGTCTTCTCGCATTTGAACTGTTCAGTATAGTCGAATAGCTGATGTTGCAGTACGCGGATGACACAAACCTGTGGCGGGTTTCAAAGTACCCAGAAGATATGGTCGCATTAAGAGACGATGTGAACTGCCTAAATTATAGGTCCATAGAAGATAACTTGCCATTCAACGTCAACATGTGTAGAGTCATGCAAGTTCACCATCCAGATTGTACTAACCAATACCTTGATGTTACATAGCTGCTGATGTCAGGATGTGAACGTGACCCAGGAACTACGGTAGCAAACAACTCGAGTCTATTTAATGTTTGTGATGCCATAGCTAAAAAGACAAACAACTCCAAACCTTTTAAAGAGAATGACTGGAACTTTCCCCGTTAAAGTTTTCTTATTATGTTTGACCACATAATCCGCTCGTGCCTGTGAACGAACATACAGGCTAGTCGTCTTTATCTTAAAAGACTTTGCACTTATTAGTGTTCAGAGACGTGCCACTAAAAGAATTATGAAGTTCAGTAAGAACCCCTACCTAGGATCAGTTAACAGTGGAACGCAGATTGCAACTCTGTGTCCACGGCTGAATCGGTTGAGAGTTAAAGTATTACTCATTCGGCACATACGTACAGTACAAGTTTCTTAACCGTATCGCAGTTTATTAACAGTGCTGGTTTGACTGAACGTTTGAGTGCGCTTCGGCGTTTGTTGTCTGGTTGACTGCAGTCAGCAGCTTTATTTAATTTACCTTCAATTTAGGTTTATTCACGCTTTTCACACTCATAAACTGTCCAGCATAATTTTCACCAACCAACACAGAGACAGGAATGCACAAGCAAAAATCCTTTCTCTTCTAAACAGTCTGTGAACTTATGAACCTGTGAGTTAGGTGTTCACAACTGCACTGGCTCATTTACAACTTGCATTCTAATGCCGAGAACAGATTCCTTCATCCCAATAATAAACTAAGGGACTTCAAACGAGCTACAGCGAAAGCTACGAGGATTCCTCGCTGTCAAATTCTTCAGTTAATACAGAATAGTGTTCGCGACAACCGGACAGTTTTGTACATAAGTGATTCCTCCGTCATTCTATAGTTAACAATGAACGAAGCTCCGGGCGTGTCTTCGTAGCTCAGCTGGTGCAACATCCGCCCCCTGTGAGGTTGTTGGTTCTGTTGCTGGTTTGCATTCTGCCGAGACTTAGACTTTCTACAGCCGAGTTTATGTCGAGATAAACTAACTGAGAAGTCCCTAGTATACTGCCCTCATCCTCACATTGTGCTTCTCAGATTAGGCCTAGTCGATCTAGCACAACGATCAAAGTTGTTCTGCTAGTCAGTAGTTCTTGGGCTACAATAGTCTATAGTTGAACACCAGGCTAATCAAAGTACAATATACACTGCATGTTTTTCCACTAGGAGTAAGTCAGTTGGCGATTGCAAACTGCGGACTGTGAGTTTGCTAACTGCTGCATACTCGTTGTCCCATTCAGCGAGTTGACTAAGTGTGAGTTTCTTTTGTGCACAATGGTCAGGGTGATGCAGTCACATAATCATGACCTCGACAACGACCGAAATTCTGGATCTCACTAAACTGGACCAAGTTTTGCAATTCTGTAGATGAGTTGTAAAGCATTTTTCTTACTGGCATAATGAACAACAATCACGTTTGGAACCGTTTTACTCACATCGATGTTCAGCTACGCAAAATGATGTACACGTACCAGGCTCTGACCAAATGGCTCGCCTGTTTGCTTAAGATCGCCAGGCTGAAACTAGCAGAATATAATCTCCGGGGCACGTTTCAATGTAACAACATAGTTCAAAGCATCAGAAAGAAGATAATCGTCCACAATTAATGTCGTTTCTCCATTTATGAATATACCTCTATATATGAATACCTGTGCAATTATGTCCAAAGTAACAACAGATAAGTAGGCATCCTAAAGGATTACTTGAGGAAACCTCTACCGTTCAGCATTATTAACGTTCACTCTCTACTGAATAATAAAATCTACCTGGAAAAAGATGAAGTGTAAAACGGTCTGGTTTCGGGTCCTCTCTTAGGTGACAGTTTGACCCGCAAACTGGAAACCGATCAGTTGACCTTAATAATAAATGCCACGTAATCAATATCCTCTGCGTCACAAGTGAGGAATGTACTATGAACAGGGTAACGTTATTTTTTAACCCAGCCACTAACAGTATCAAATTCAGAATCACACATCAATGACCAAATAAACTATCAGGACACTGGTATGTTAAGAGGAGAAGATGGTTCAATCCGGTGAACTGTGTACAGAAAACAGACATGAAGTGGTTTACACACTGAATTCATCAATTTCCTTCAGTTAACTCACTGTCAAACTTCATATGCTGTCTAACGAGAAGGGCATTAAAAATCGGTAAACTGACGTTTCATAAGCGGAACTAGACTGTCAACTAGAATTGGTCTGCATAATGGTTGCCTAGGGCATTCCATTTCGAAGGACATGTAGACGGTTGTATTGAAAGCCACGTAATCGTCCGCTCATGTGAAATGTACATTAATTACTGTCCCTTTCAAGGGGGATCTTATGACGGAAGTTAACACCAGAAGACACAAAAGTTACGCAAAACATCATGACTCATTTGTGCGTGAATCCCCTTTGAACGATAGTTATCACGTCACAAAGCAAAGACAAACGTCTGTGTTCTACAACCTGCTGTTGTCTGTACTCATCTGATTGCTCGCGTCAAACATCACACACTGGTCTTACTACAAGGCTATTTTCTCAAACAGTGCGGGAACATCCAATTGCACAGCCGAAGATCAATATGAGTATAACGGTCCCAAGGGCTAATGTTGCTCATTTAACCCACTCTAATCACTCTGTTAGTAAGAAATGTTTAGTGCAGATCGTCTACTGAATGTTAACAAATTGGTGTAGCTTGGTGACATCCCGAATTCTGATCACTGTTGAGGTCTGGATTACCCAACTGTATAACCCTGACCCTTACATTCAAAATTAGTTTGCACACACAGAACTTCCTGTGGTACGCACAGATCTAACTGCACAATTTCGAACAAGGATTTCACATCTGGTAACAAAACCCTCTGTCCGTGATTCCACGTTGGTGGGTTTATGTTTAGATTTATTGACCTGTACGTGATCTCTCAATCATATACAGAAAACAAGCCTCATTTTTTACTCTTTACTTTTCTTGTTTGCAAGTTGTCTACTTTGAAAGAATTACTACAGATTCGGATCACCTGGTTACACTCGAGCCCTCAAATAATCTTGCCTTCGCACTGCAACACTCGAAGCATGGTGTAACTATGAATATTTTGTTTACAACATCCTCGTCTAACTGTCTAGATGTGTTATTTGTTATAGTACGGCGGCCGCGTCAGGACAACTTGCATGTGAGAGTCACCAAGTGCTGTGTTTCACTTCGCAACACTAGGGTTCCTTCGAACCAGCAACACCCACCTTGAGATAACCACGATAGTGAGCGTCAACACACGTTTACTTTGATTGCCCTTACAAAACGAATTTATTCTACACGATGTTTCACTTCCACTTTACTTAGATTCTATGAGGTTACAGTCATCTTTCCAGAAAGGGAAAACCCTCGAGAAAAGGTTATCATTTTGCTCCAAGAAGACGTTCGTGGGTAAAATAATGTGTGTAATCCAAATGAAATATGGTACAGTTTTGACTTCCACTCACTTGTGTATAATTTCCGGACTTTCCGTTAAACTTCCTTTCGGTTCTTCCGGGTGATTCAAACCAACAGGTTCTTCAAGTTTTTCATCCTCGCCAGCAATCTGAAGAAACACCATGTAAGCACTCTATCAATGCAACCAAGTTCACGAGAAAATTCAGTCAAAGGGAAAAATGGTTTAAATCCGCAATATTCTAAGAGAAATGAT
This sequence comes from Paragonimus heterotremus, assembly GCA_013368495.1. NCBI lineage: Eukaryota > Metazoa > Platyhelminthes > Trematoda > Plagiorchiida > Troglotrematidae > Paragonimus > Paragonimus heterotremus. Next base: position 188,660 of record LUCH01000512.1, read on the forward strand.
TTATACCTGTGGTCGAATGAACGGACCGGTGACAGAAAAGTTGGCGATTTGAATTTCCAATTAGTTTTCTTTTTTAAGTATTTAACCGAACAGAAAATCAGTAATCGAACTCAGGTATGTAGTTACAATCGAAGGAACACATAAGTAACCGAAAGCCTAACTCTCCCTGTTCACTCGATCAGCTAGTAGTTGCATGCATTAATGTTTCGAGCCTACAAATCGATTAACTATTCGTCCGATGAGGTTCCGATTGTTTACGAATGTCTGTGTTGAGCAAAGTTCAACGTTACGAAACAAGGTACTATGGGGCGGATAAAAAAGTCAGGTCCACAACTGTGGAAGACGCTTCACAAATCACGCCACAGTCAGCCCTCTACATATTCCAAATGCAAATATTCATAGCGAAACCTATCATTCTAAACAAAATAAAGTGCTTACCTTAACCAATACTCAGAACTTAGCGCAGCTGTTACATTCATACAGAGTTTTCAGTTAGTTATTTTTGAAAAGAAGCACTATATTCGAATTTTCCTCCAAGAATCAAAAAGTGACTAAACGTGTTAATTATTTGTATGATTTTGGCTTGGAAGAAAGTCTTAGACGTCGGGCCAACGATTGGAATTAAGTGGACAGTTAATATGTCTTCCCTCAAGACATTCGAACAACCTGCGCATTATTCACAAGCAAATATAGGTTGGGCATTTGTATAGGGTAACTGATTCGTGCCTAATTTAATGTGAACTATGCGGTAAACAGCATTCTTCCTTCATGGAATGTTGATTGGGGACCTGATCTCACCGTGGTAATGATTTACATTACCGAAGATCTCTAACAAGAGCTTAGTGTCTCTTTTCGAAGGGATCAGACTGTACAAGTGTTTACTGGAACGCAACGGCTGCAACCAACTGTGACCGATGTTAAACTTATACTGACCAGATTACGAAGTTCACTTCTCCGAACAAGTGAAAAAAAATGATGAGTCTTTATATAATTTCTAGCACTACTAATGTTTGGTACAAGTGATCGTCCGTAACTGTTCAGCTATGGCTGTTCTGTTAACAACGAGTTCTGCAGACCCGAAGAAAGTCACAAAACTCAGATGAATTTTAGTGGTTATGGAACTTTTGACTTGACCTTCATTCCATTTAATCATAAGAAGAACCTATTTGAATACAAAAGTTGGGGATTTCTATAAATTTTTTCTGAGTTAGTACTGTGAGGCGAAAACGGAGGTAGTACAGGGATTACATAGTCATAAAATAGACACGGATGGTATACGCTTAAGCAGCATCTCAGACACAAGCATTCACCTGCATGCAGACCGTACAGTTGTCACTGTTCATGCATGGGGGATACCATTTCGTGCCGCAATGCACTCATGTTTTCCTCCTTGTATTTCACCCAATGAACTCGATATTTGAATAGCGCCCCCGCCCAACCATGAATCATAATCGAACTATAAACGTGCTATGGGCCAACTGACTCGTTGTGCTCAGTATCAGTCCAACGCAAAGGAAGCCTACATTTAGATGGCTGAATATCAAACATTCCTTTTCTAGAGTGGAGCAGAGTCTCCTTCCGATTGACAGTGCACGGCACCTAGATCTTCCATTGTCTCGAACTGGTAACTATGTAAGTATATCGGTTTGTTCATCCTCAAACAGACATACCATTGGATGACCGTTCTTGCTCTTACTTAAACGCATGTAAGTTAGATTGCCGAGAAGAGACACGAAGGGGCAACCTCAGTGTAACTGCCAAAGCACCCGTCCACTCGAATGTGACCGAAAAACATTCCCGCCACCAGCCTAATTCGATGCTACCCTGATTGCTGAATATACGGTCGTAGGTCAGGCTATCTAGATTCATAAAGAAGATTAACATTTGGTCAATATCCAGGTAATCTCAAACAGTTTGCTTACATTTTAGCTGAATCCTCCGCAGCTAGGCTTATTTCACGCAGTGCGGAAAGGGTGTCTCTGGACTGCCGTGGAGAGACACGTCAGACTGATTGCACATAGATGATACTAAGCGATTTTGGGATAGTTTCCTTTGCTCACCTAATGAAACATAATAATTTTCCACGTCAGTATAAATTTGAATGATGCAGTTCCGTTCCACCAATGACACACAAATCTGTCATATTATTAAGCGCCGTCGAAACCAGCGAGCTCGCACCGGCTGAATTTGAACTGTATAACAGAGCGTGTTGTTGTTTTATGACGCAGTTTTAGTTTTAGTTTATGTCACGTCGTATGTATGGCTTACCGGGCTTTTGGCTCATGCTTGTTTGTGTTGTCTCCTTCCACTAGACTGTTACTGGATCCTCTCCTTTGAAAGAAAGCTGCCCCTGGTGTCTATATGCTACCCCAGCTTTGGTCCGCAAGTGCAACGGACACTCAGAGTAAAAACGGCGGCTTGCACGTTGTATTATGTACAACGTTCTGTTGTTCCTGAACAGTATGTATAACGCAGGCAGTTATTGGGTCCAGTATATTATAACGACACTTCAAAGCGCATCAAGGAGGAAATACTACTTTCTTTCCTTTATGAGGATGACGTCCAACCCCATCTGAGGATTACCTCTCGAATCTTCGACAGTCAAACTGTTAAAGATTCAAAGATCCCAAGTACTCGTCACAAAGTCTGGTGTCCTCTGGAATGCAGTTCGTTACTCGACTTATAATTCTGATTCGCAAGATACCCATGCCTGTTACACAGGACACATTTCTGCCAGAGTATGCAGATGATGTAATCTATGGGATTCCATATCCAGGTATACCCTGAACGTTCGCGTTTAGGGATATTTATTGTGCATTATTAACACTGACTTGACTTCTATTTTCTCCTGAGATGCAAAATGAATAATTTAAATATGTTCAAGAAGCACATATCTAATGGCAATCACATTTCCCACTCAAGTTAGATCGAATTCAACCCCAGTCGATTGGTTAAAGTATGTAGGTCTGCTGTTTCTTGAGCTTCATCTTAACGCTGAATTTTAAACTACTTACGTACACCTTCCACTATGCATTGTTACGGACTCCTAAGTGTTTGTGTTCACGCGCACAATGTTCCCAGTATAACTTGAACCTGTGTTTGAAAAGTGAAGCACCAAACCTGAATCAATAAATTTGTAATTTTATGTAGTGAGGGGATGAATAGCTAGTGAATCTCTTCCTCCTTTGATGCATCAAACAATATCTTGACATTATTCTGATTTGACTTTGTGTTCATGGATAACGTGCACTCCCAGTTCATCTAACAGATGAAATATGAGACATGAGTCGTCAGCATAGAGGTAAGGTCGAATGCTGGTTTCAGTTTCCGAGGCGCCGCAAAATTCATAAGGATCGGTAAACGTTAGAAGAAAGTCGGACGAAGAAAGGCTCTGTCACAAGGTAGAGCCTTTCCGGCGCACATTAGATAAAAGCCAGCTGATATCTGCACCAAGAGGTTGAGTACAATGATCGCGTTGACCAAAGAGTCTGGGTATTGCGCTTGACCTAGTGAACGTGTGCTTTAAGTCTACGTCATCCATTAGTTACACAGTTAGGGACGACTGTTCCAGATCGTTTCAGGTTTTGCACACACGTTCGCCCATAAAATGCACTCAAATAGGTCAACGACTCGGTTAGTGTCGCGTTACTCCTGGACAAAGCGAACTTATTAACGATAGTGGAGTATACTACTTGTCCGGATCGAGTCTAATCTGGCGTTCAAAGAGTTAATCGTGAACAGCCACAGTTTGTGAAGTTTTCATGGATAAGGGGCCAGATCCAGTTGATGACAGTCTCACAGTTTCGAAATCGTAATTATTCAAATCGTTATTGATGCACATGTCCAGACCGCCAATACATCTCGTGTGGCCGACGTATTCTGTGTTTGAACGCACTTGACAGGACTGATACAGACGAGTATTAACTGAGCCACCTCTACCCTACCAGGTTAGCACTGACCCTCTGATCTTTTTTCTTCCGTGTGAGCAACGCTAGTGATGAGATGATACAGTTCAGTTGCGTTTCGCACATCGGCATCCTGTTGGTATGAGCAGACGCAAGTCAGACTCAGTCAATACTGATGAAAGTTATACATGCTGACAGAGAAAATGATGTTAATCAGCCATGATGCTGATTTTATCCTTGCTAACAAAATGCGCAGTTGTCCACATCAAGAAGGCTGTTAGCTGCGGAGTTGTTTACAAACAGATTTAAATGATAGACCCAAGTACAGACAAATATGGTCAAGGTGTATCATAGTTGACGTTTAAAAAAAACAGTGATGCTATTTTGAGCTCTTGTACATATTGCTATGGTGCACGCGTAACTTGAAGTGAACTCAATGACTCCAAATGAACATGGTCTAAATAAGTTATACACCAAGTTTCCCATCAGTTTATAAGTGTTTGATTGGAACCATAACAAGTAAGGAGCTCGTTATACTTTAAGCGATGTTTATTCAAGATTATCTGACTATATTCAATGGTGTTTTACGTGACTCGCAACTGTGAATTTCCAACATGAGCACTGTAAAAGAAAAGAAACACTGTTTACTTATCAACGGAAGTTGGTAATTTTTTATATCCCTCCATTGTTTTACAGTTAACTAATGAAAGGGTATTAGTATCAAGTTTACGTGGTTGCATGAGGGTCATAAATAAGGTTGTAGTCACATTAAGTAGATGGTTTTCAAAAGGGTGGGTAAATAGATTAGCATTCATCATCAATGAGTTAACCGGGTGACAGCATTCAAAAACAGTTATAGTGCGAAAACTGATAGATGCAGACACTTCGTGTTGACGAATCAGTACCAAGTTTACAAAAATATGAATCGGCTTTCTCCAACAGTCATCTTGAAGAGGAGGGGTTGATACTCAATCATTGGGTGAGAAAAGGTCATTCGGTTCAAGACAGGGCCAAAATATCGAACCGGGAATATGTGTTCAATAAAGCTGCTGTATATCTGCGTGGTTCGGCAACTACGTGAAAGACGGTAGTTTCAAGCAGGTTCGGCGTACACGTGCATTAATAAATATGTTCTCCACATTAGCAGGTCGAATTCTTATACAAGGCAGTCCTAAGGATGTATTAGACTTGACCATATTAGTACGAGAATCTAACGCCTATGCGAACTAGCTCATAGAAAGATCTGATAAACAAAAGTCGCCTTCTGAATACGTAGTCACTGCGTGAACTGCATCCTAAGGATGAGTACAGTATGCATGAAACAATATGAATAGTAATAAACTTGAGTGATCGAACACTTAACGTAGATGAACTCCCTGCACTAATTCGGACACAAAACTAGTTGAACCGTCCAACGATTGAGAACAGCTTGTTGTTGCCACCCTCACGGTGATACTTTCAAATTTCTACATAACTGATGCATAAGTTGAAGTTACCTGAATGGGCGCATAATTCCTTTCTACCAGAAGACGATAGTGTTGTTGAAAGGTGCAGTCAACTGATATCCATAGTTGTTAGACATGTCCCAACCGCTGGTGAGTTTTATAAATCGTCTATGTGTATTCAGAATTGTGTTTCAACACCTTAATGCAAAAATTTGCAAATTACTTGAGAGGTCGTAAATAGTCCAATTCCACCAGTTTCAAACGTTTTCAAACACTTTTCATAAACTTGACCTCATTCTAGTTGTTTAATGTGAACACCGACTGACGTCATTGCAAACCAGGTACCGAGGATCAGTCGCTAAGAAATGTGCGCATCCAGTATTCCTCATCCACAATCTTTCGAAAGAACTCGGATGATTTATCTGTTCACTTGAGTAAAAATATAACTACAGTGGGTTAACTATATCTCATAATGGTGTAAACGACGTGTCGGTAACCCAATTTCTGATGTTCGTACACGACCTGGCAGTCCATAGTGCCCGAGCCTTATACCAAGAAAAAAGTGGCAAACACATTAAACCACAAATTTAAACAGCCAGGATTAAGCACTTATAAGTGCTGTTCGAAAGATCATTCTAGCAATAATACTACATACGTACTAATTGCATGTCTAGCTGACCGGTGTTAATTTGGGTGACTATTATTGTCTGGTTTAATCCCACATGTTGGAAAACTTCCACAGGACAGTCAGTATACACTAGTTCGCCTCTTTTATAAGGATACAAAGTCAATGATATTTCAATGAAATAAACAACATAACTGAGTTGTTAATACTCACCATTTCCCTGTTACCGCTAGATGAGACCAGCCTTTCGCTTGCTGACATGATATTCTACCTCTGGCCCGAAGGAGAGCACTGATCCCCTGTTGTACAGCTGCCACGTTTTTTTTAACAAAATACGTAGCCTCACGCGATGGCCTTTGTGGATGATTATACACTAACGGAAAACCTCTAAGTATGACCTTCAACTCACCATTCCTTTATCTTTATCCTCTTTAGATGCGTTTTCCGTTGTTTTGACTTTTTCTGTACCTGAGTTCAAATTGATTCCTTGCCGTATCCACCAATCTTTGTCTTGGGCATAAGCGAAAATGACCATCAGTGGGAAAAACATGAATGTCAGAATCGCTTCCCACAATTCGATGATTTCTGGACTGATTAATATGGTTATCACGAGCATCCACCCATAGGACAATAGAGAAAAAAAGCTTGTCAGGAGAAAAACACCAAATTTTTCAATCTTCTTAGTGAAGGGCGATGTTATTGTTAAAATGCAAATGCCTGATATGACGAAAAGATTAAATGCTGCTGAACCAATTATTGTGAATAATCCTAAGCTGTCAGGTGTCTCAACTGGAGGATTATTGATGGATCTGATTGCTTCAATGCATGCCAACAGGATTTCTGGTGCTGACGAACCAAGTGCCATCAACGTCAGATTGGCCACCGTTTCGTTCCATATGAAGACTTCCCGCTCCACATGCATCCCGCTTTCGACATCATAACTCCTGACTTTTCGCCTGGTAGACGTTATGCGCTCAATTGAAAACATGAAAATTTCGGACGTCACAGCAATTCCAACAAACAAATAAGCCAGGGCAACAATGTTTAAAGCTATCTTTATCCATGAAGGCCACAGCTCAAAGCCAGGGACAGAGAGCCAGCTCGGACAGAGAGGAATGTGTTCGTCGAGGCTAGTGGAAACTGGAGCATGTGTATACGTCTCAGAATAGTTCAACATACTATGGAAAGTTCAGTGCACTTCCATAGGATAAACAGGCCTCAAAGCTGAATGAAGTAACTGAGAGTAACGTACCATTGCATAATCTTATATGCCAGGACAGGCGATCAGTTCACGAACAGTAAAATGTCCCTAATGAAAGAAATAAAATTTTATTCAGATGTAAATAAATTACATTCATAGTGGTCATTTCCACTGACGTCAGATCATGCAACATTTGAGTTGTTTTGTTTAAAACGGTTGTATTTTTCGGCGCTCGTTTTATTTTTTTTCACCGATAGTCATTTCGGTTGCACATGGCGGCTGCGGACGTCCTTAAAGCCGCTAACAATGAAACTGATCTTGTTAAGCGTATGCAGATTTATCAAAATATTGGTTGGTCCGGTTGCAACTTTGTTACACACCTTTCTTTAGTCAGAACTGATGTTGCTGAGTCAGATGAAAATGCCGTTAAGGCAAAAGAACAAGCTATTCTGGAGCTTGGTAATATGTTAGCAAAAAAATCAGACGCTAAAGGTAATCATCTTCGTAAACATTATCACGATTTACGTGTGTGATGTAAGTGAGCTGTGTCCTTCATCATGTGTTTTGGATAAACTTGTTTGTGGAGTTTGCATCATTTGATTAACGACCACTTTTGAGTTCATCGTTTCCTAAGACAATGTTTCTGCTCTTTATATTCGCACGTGCTGAAACATAAGTTCATTGAAATGTTCAATTTTATCGAAATCTCATTGGGATTTCGTTGTTTCTTGCGGTGAGGAATGTGCGCAATCACCTCATTTTGAGGCGCTCTGGCAATGCTTTATTGTCCGATATAACCGTCAAATGGTTCCCTCCATTCCAAACCGCGTACTGCTGAACGAGTAAGTAGGCTTACTTTGGGGTCCAGATTTCCACAACACGAATGCTCCCGTTTGCGACAGAAATGTTGAGACTGCGAAGTCATGCTGCACGGCATGAATTAGGCAGAGAGGAATTTCGGTTCCCAATGTGTGCCAAACTGTTCTCACCGGTTCTGAGAATGACCATTGTGGCTTTCTCGTGAACTTTGATGAAGTCCTAATTTACGTTCCCAAACCTGATGACATGAAACTTGTGCGTTGGAGATAAGTCCTGCTCGTTATCTCATAGTTACTCTCAATCAAGCCGTGGTTAATAACTGCAGCGTTCTTCCACAGATTCTGTTTCGCTTCCGTCGGCCCCAACACGTCTATTGCTACGAAGGTGTGGATAGTATGGTGATTATTGTTACCAACTCAACTGGCAGGGGTTGGAGGGTCAGCTGATGAAGTGCTAAACAACGTTGAGGTGCGGAGGTTATCAATATAAGCTAGAGCCAACTACCTACCACAGTAAGCCCAGGTTAGATGCCAAAGTAATCCTACTTTATCAGGCTATTTGAGTCTTTCTCCCAATGCCACATGGTTGCCCAGTCGTATTAAAAACAATCTTCAAACAACTTGTGCTGTACAGCCATTTATGGATAAAAGAATAAGAACAAGGTGACAAGGAATGAAAAGTTGCTATGTAGCTGAGTATTCGCACGTGCTAAACTAGGTTCGCAAGTCACAAGCCATCATAACGAAACTGGATCTTGATGTGGTGTGACGGCTTGTGCATTTCGATGACCTATTGAGCTAGACTGAACGGTGTGGCCACCACACCGACAGAGTCACTCATACCAGGCAGGCTAGTAGGTAGAGCTCTGACAAACAAGTCTGCCAGTTGGAGGTTGGAAGAAGGTTGGCATCTTTTTCCGAAAAATGTACCAGTTCTGGTACGTTATCACCCAATCGTTATCTTGCGGTATAGGTTTTCTAGCCAAAGGCTTTGGTTGAGAACGCTAACCATTCTCTTATCTATGTCTGGGCATCCTGGCAGTACCTCAACCCGCACACAACCATGAATAATCACAACACAAGTAATTTCATACTGCATCGGCCGTCTCGCAGTATAAACCGGGTCGCCCTATCTGCTGCACACATCAGGGTGGATAGACGAAAACATGCTACTGCTGGCCCTTCCCGACCTCCATTTCTGGTAATTGCTCTACAGGCCCCACAACAAATGTAGCTAACTGTGGTAACACTGAGCCGGTAAGTTCCGTCTCTTGCCATTTAGCTTCAGGCCTCCCTCGTCCCTTGCTTTGATCCAGAATGTGAATTAATATGAGTGCTTTCAACGTTCGCACTCTAAAACAGATAAGCCAACAGGCCGATCTTGCACAAATGTTAGACTCATTGCATGTCGATGTCTGTTGTATCTCGGATACTAGAATCCGGGACAGTAGTCGGCGTATAGAACTAACGGCACTCGCATTGTCTACCCGATACTGGTTATACACTCCGAGTGACTTCACGGCCGCTGTTACAGGTCAGGCTGGAGTGCGTATAGTCCTTAGTTCGACGGCTGCAGCCGCATTGATTGGATTCCTGTTAACAGTAGACTGTGCTGTCCACTTGACAGGTTCTGTTAAGACCAGCTCTAGATGCAAGACTGTCGGAAATTTATTCATCGTGTCTGCTTACGCTTCTACTGACTATATTGACGTCGGTGTAAAAGACGCATTTTACTCGGATCTGGCCGCTCTCCTTCGGTCGACACGTGGCTCTGATATAGTCGTTCTGGTTGGAGGTCGGCCGCCTTGGTGGAGCCGAGTCTCGTTTAGATGGAAGGTTTGGGATAGC
>LUCH01000513.1:0-10224 GCA_013368495.1 Paragonimus heterotremus
TCCTTACAGATGTTGAGTCGGCATGTCACACAATGGTATCTGAGGCCTGGGGTGGGTGAGTCTCGGAGCCTTAAATACATATCTATGGGAAATTCGGGGTCGCACTTGCAGTGAACCCAGTAGTTACAGAAGTCACAGGCCATTTCTTTGCTGTGAGGCCCTACTACCTTCCAACACGGTTCACAGACTTCGGCAGTCGGACTAAGGACACGTCCCATGCCAACTAACTAATTTGCAGAGCTTATAAAGTTTAGGAAAATAAGGATAAGGAACAAGACGAACAGAACTTGCCAAACGTGCTGTCCGGTGAGTCTCTATGATGCCACGAGGTATTGCTGTGTTGCTGCAGTGGATGGTATGTCAGTGGCAGCAGTGTCACGAGACGAAATCCGTGCAGCAGAAGTAATTGGAGGGTTTTTAAATCCTTCAATTGGAGAATTGGCGCTTCCACTCAGATAATTTGTGGAAATAAAGTGGTCTTCCTTTCCCTTCAAAAATTCAAGTTAAATTTGATTTCGGATTTGAATGTTCGGTAATTACGCGCAGTGGGTGACTGGACGAAGTGTCCGTTATACGCACAAATGATGTATTACATTCGCTATTGGGCATCAGAGGTAAAGTACCCTGTGCAAGATCGCATTTAAAACATCCAACAGGCACAAAGCAAAGGCGCGGCAGCCACAAGGCCAAATATGTGTACATATGTGTGTACACATATGTATACATATAAATACATAATCTATGTTTATCATTTATTATTATTATTATTTATTTACCATTTTACTAACACTCCAGGTTACTGTATTTCATTGGAACTTCTCAATAATTCGTGTACGAAAGGAAATGTACTCTCTTTAAGGTTGGAAAGTTTAGTAATATTGTAACAGGCAAGCGAGAAGGCGGAAGGCAGAATTCGGGTAGGAATGTTCATGTAAAACGTGACACCTAACATACAGATTAGGGAGTGTAGGGATACATATTGATTAGTCTCTTTCACGGGAGTCTTCCAGTGTTTGATCAATTGGCACGACGTTGACAGTATACTGTCAAGAAATGGAAAAAGTGCAGGTAAAGCTACCGAAGCAAGATGGCGTACGTCGTGCTGATTTCGATTTCCCGCACCGTCCCGGTGCCCTAGGGAAGTCGTTCGAGATCTCTATCTCTGCTCCTGTCTCTGGTACCTCCTCTGATCCCTCTGCTTCCGTTGAAGTCTCGGCCGATTTTAGTCAATTAAAGTGTACGACTATGGGCTTTTGACAACTGTCTGCGTTTCGAATGTAACACAATCTATCACTGGCCACTCGTTCGAAAACGAAAGGACCTTTCCATTCACGATGTGGTTTAGCAGGTACTCCGGGGGATGGGACGTCTGTATGTAGATAGAATTTCGCTCCAACTAGCAAAGAGGCTTCATGAGCTTTCTTGTTATTGTATTCCTTTTGACTTCGTCGAGCTGCATTTAAATACCGGCGAGCCAATTCCTGACTTCTGACAATGGTGTCCCACATGGATATTACATACTCGGTGGTCGAAGAGGCAGTCTCCCGATGGAACTCGAAGCTCTCCACCAGTCCACATGAAACTCGGTGTTTGGTTGATGGGAGAGTGAACAGTGCTCCGATACGCAATCAAGCGCTGTGGGAGCGCATCATCCCATTATTGAACATTCTCTACAAATGCTTTCATCAAGCCCTTCAGCGTGCGCTTGGTGCGCTCGACCAGCCCGTTTCCTTCCGGGTGGTAAGAGGTTGTTCGTGTTTTATCTATTTTCATGAGCTTACACAGTTCATGCATGGCGGCACTCTCAAAATTGGAACCTTTATCTGAATGCAACTGTCCCGGAGCACCCCAACTGCAGATCCACTTGCTAAAAATCGCCTTGGCAACAGAAGGGGCATCAATCGCCAGTAACGGTACAACTTCAGCCCATTTTGTGAAGTGATCTACCATTACAAGGATGTACCTTTTTCCCTGGCATGTCTCAGGTAGTGGTCCCATTAGGTCGACGCCAACGATCTCATTTGGGTATCCAGTCTGTACTGGCTGTAACGGTGTTCTGTAGTGCGGAATTGATGATGATGTTGATGAAACCACCAAAACCTCGCTCGTGCTGCTTCGTCCATTTTATTTTGTCTCGCGTGTCCCAACTCTCGATGAAGGTTCTTTATCACCTTGGCCACTTTTGTCTGAGGAACGACAATACGTGTAGTATAAGTGGGCCCATATTGTATGTACAAGATGCCATCTACCATCAACAGCTGTTCCCAAAGGGCCCACAAGCATCGAGTCTCCCAGCTGCAGCCTGCAAGCTTTTCGCCCGTCGGTCTACTTCCACTCGCTGATACCCTTTCATAAATCAAAGTCCTCTCGGGATCATCCTTCTGCAATTCACCCCATCCTTCTGTTCTGAAAACTGATCACCACGTGTTGTGTTGTGCAAGAAGGACAATCCCTATGATCACGGGTTGGTCTTCGAGAGATGGCAGCTGCATTTCCGTCCTTTTTTCCTGGTCGATGGTAGCACTCTAAAGCATACTCTTGCAAATACTCCTGCTGACGAGCAATCTGTCCTTCCGGGTCGCGGAAATCCCTTAACCACGCTAACGACTGATGGTCAGTACGTATCACAAACTTCTTACTCAGCAGGTAATAACGATATTGTTTTAAAAAGAACACTAATGCTAGCATTTCCTCCGCGTGGTGCAATAATTGTTCTCTCGTTTATTTACGGATCTGCTTCCGTACGCGATAACGTGTTCTCCTGTTTCACCTTTTTGGGACAACACTGCTCCAAGACCTTGACCACTTGCATCGGTGTCCAATATGAATTCGCCATCTTCCATGGCAATATCAGGGAATGCTAGTATTAAAGATTCGCACAATGCCTTACGCAGTTGGTCAAAACTCCGCTGCTGCGCCTCCGCCCATACAAATTCGCAGTCTTTTCCTAGTAAAGCGTTCAGAGGTTCTGCTATCGTTGAAAAGTTGCGGACGAATCGCCGGTAGTATGAGGCTAGACCCAGGAAACTCTTCACCTCACTGACCGTCAATGGGATTGGCCACTGTTCCACCTGGACCGTTTTGGCGCGATCTGTCTGAACGCCTTCCTGGGATATGACATGTCCCAGGAAATTAACCTCCTCCTGCATCAGTCTGCATTTAGCAGGGTTTAGCTTAAGACCCACCTGACGCAAGCGATCCAATATGATTCGTAGATTTGCGAGGTGTTCATGGGACGATGGCCGGTGAGTGATGACATCACCCAAGTATACTGAACACTCCTGAGGCACCAGGTCACGAAGTACTGATTGCATTAAACATCGAAATGTTGCTGGGGCGTTCACTAAGCCGAACGGCATTATCTGAAATTCGTATAAACCCGAAGACAAAGTGAACGCTGTTCTACTCCTGTCTACCTCGTCAACTTAGACTTGCCAGTAACCGGATGCAAGGCCGAGTATGCTAAACCAACACGATCCGCTAAGCGCTTCTAGTACGTCGTCCGTGCGTGGGCCGGGGAACGAGTCTCGCTTTGTGACGCTGTTCAGAAGTCGGTAATCAGTACAAAGACGTAACTTCCCATCCTTATTTTTTTTTACTCGAACTACTAAGGTGGCCCAAGGTGAATTAGAGAGCTGAATAATGTTATTCTCAAGCATCTGTTCAGCCATCTCTTGCAGTTCCGGTTGGTAGTGAGCTGGTATTCGTCTGGGAGGTGTTCGTATCGGCATACAGTCCCCTGTATCAATCTGAAGTTTTAACACCCATGCGCTTCCTGGCATTGTTGCATCCCAGACAAAAACATCCATGTACTTCCTAACCAGATCAGTCAAACCGTCCTTCCGTTGGTCATCCCCTCCGCCAGCTTGTCCCTTGAAAACTTGTGTTGTTCCAATATTTGCTCTTCGATGTTGCTTAGATTAGGAGTTATAGTGAAAAAATTTTCTGTATGTGATCTTACCGCCTTTACTGTAGATCCTCGTTGTCACGTCGTCGGCTGGCTAATGAACAGTTTCTTTTGGGCCAATTCTATGCGACAGTTTAATCTCTCCAACAGATCCACTCCTAGAATCACGTCCCACGGTAACCCGTCGACAACCATCACTTCATGGCTGAGGTGCGTTCCGGCCATGTTCATTTCAACCTCAATCTTCCCCCCAACCGTGAGTGGTGTCCTTCCGGGAAGTTACTTCTTCCACCAGCCGTTCCAAGACCCGTCCGGCTCGTCTTCCGATGGCCTCTGTTGAGAATCCTTGGCGGGCTAGGCGCTTCAGCTGCCGTGTGAAACTTTGATGGTGCCTTCGACTTCGTTCCGCGACCTCATCTGTCGTCCATCTCCACTGCATTGGCGTTTTAATGAAGTATGCCAGTTTTATGGAAATCATTGTATACTCTGTGTGAGCACACAGTGGGGTTTGATGGACACATATTCCGATCGTTCTTCACTTCAAATGGCGTTCGCCTGGAGTGTTCGATCTCTTTCACTCCCTTCAACTATGTGACAGATGATGTTCTAGAAGTAGCGCCCACAGGTTCTGGTGTCCTTGGAATTAAGCCCCTGTCAGTTAGTAAGCTGCTGGCACTGTTAATGCGAGTGACTGCCCAACTTAATTCATCTACAATCAACATGCAAAGCATGTCGAAATGGTCAAATGATATGGCTGTTCCGTATGGTCTGCGGTTTACATCTTCAAGGTTTAACATGTGCTCACAGAGTTGGATCATACCTGATCGTATCATTGCTATTGCAGCCTGATCGCTTGGGACTTGATCGCTTCATCTTCCCGAGTAGTGTCAACTCATTGGCTGGTAACATTGTTGACGAATTATCTATGGGAATGGTAGAGGCACGTAATATGTTTGCAAATTTTCATTTAAAGCGTGTCACACGCGTTCGATTTTGATTTAACAGGATGCTTCACAATACGCATGTGCAATATCTTCCGGATCAGAAACCAACGGACTGTTTGTAGTAAACCAAACCCGCTTATTTTTCCGAGTAACAGAGTTTGCCTTCTTCCAACCTTCAACTTGGAAGATTTGATTATAGCGACCACTGCTTGTTTGGTTCAGTCGGTCTTTTTCTGTCAAAAATGCATACCGGATCATTCAGTTAAGAATTTTTCGTTTTCATTTGGACTGGATATTGTTGTTTCGAAAAATTAGCTTCTTACTTTGGTTTTGTGTGTGTGTCGATTCAAATGCAGATAATCGCGGGGACTTTGCTTTGTTTACCATTCATTTGTTTACCAACAGGGTTTGCTTACTGTTATAACTTGAACAATCCACGACTGATCCTTGAATTCCCAGAATCCATCCCACGTCGTCTCATACGTGGCTAACATTCAGTCACGTGCCTCCTCGATAACGCCGTCTTTCCTTTTTATTTTAATTCCTTTTGTTTTCCGTTGTAGAGGTTAATGTACCTTTGCTATTCATCAACTGCCCTTACGAACAATCGGCCTTTCAGCTCGTTATATTTTGCATTGCCACATACTTCGTCGTGTAGACACTGTGGTTCCTTAACGTACTGAAGCGGCCTACCTACGAACCGTGCACTAAGATGCTGGGCCTAATGGTGAAGTTTACCAAGAAAGGACTGCTCAGTAAATTAAGTAGAAAAAAGATTTGTTCTCAAATGGTCTAACATTCTAACTTAGTCACAAGTCTAGGATTAGATATTGCTTGCAATTCTTATGTTTATCAGCAAATAAAGATAGTTTGGTAAACAGTGTTTCCGGTTATTCATCATCGGGCCAATTACATAACGTTCTATTTCATCACGGTTATCAAGTGCAGTTTGTCACATAATTACGTCAAACAGTTCTGACCCGGAGGGCATTTAGGTGACTAAATTGACCTCCGCAAATGTCAAGCGAGTAATGAGGTGTCGTAAGGCCTGAACACATTTTTTCTGAGTGCACAGTTGTGGGTGCGCAACCGAATTCTAATAGCTGTTTCAGTGGTCAGAATGTGTAACTTGACTCCTCTGGATTGACGACTGGACAGGCGGTACGTAGGCTGAGAAGTCACTTCCGGTGAGACTTGATGCCCTGAGTCAACGAGGTGCGCCAGAATTGCGTTCGAAGTGGAATTCACCTACCCCCTAGCCAGCCATGTGGGATTATATTCACACATCCTCTGGGAGAAGCGCCTGCTTTTGTGACCGAAGTAAAGTGCCCCACAGAAGCACGTTAAAGAGTAAATACACAATGAGGTCGCACACTTAAGTAACCTATCAGTGTTATATGTATATGTATATTTACTGTAATTTCCTGTGAAGATAATTGTTGTATTATGGATCCGTAACAACTTTTTGGCATGCGACTGCTTGCTGAACAATAACTAATTCTTGATTTAACTTTGTTGTCTCATCTCTATTGTTACGTTCTAAAGAAGTTGGCTCTTTATTTTAGAAACTTGCGGTTTTGCCAGAACCTCAGCAGCAGCAATTCTTGACGTGATTTACAGTCCCGTTGGTATCTGTAGTTACATATGATATTTCGCAGGAGTTTCGTCCTTTTTGACCAAAGTTTGTACACTTCTGTTTAATGTTACAATTTAGAGCTCCTCGCTAGAGGACCTATTAGGCACAGTATATTTTCCCTACCAGAAAGTCACGTTCACTTACAAAAAACTTGCCGAAGTTTTGCGAATGATTACCTCCTTCCAAGAGCTTCGCGTTACGATAAAGAAAAAAAGTGCCCCAAAGATGCGGTATGTTGACTTCCAGGATGTTTTTCTACTTGTGCTCTCCCTTGTCCCCTTATTATCCCTATCATATCATAATTTTTCCGCTCTCCCATGTTTGTTATTTCCTCTGTTAAAGTTGGTGAAGCAGATTTTAGCAGAAGCGTAAGCGGTTGTCCGAGGTTTTGAATTTATTTGATTGTCATTATCACTTAGCTTTCTGGTGCTCACTACGGTCCAAAAATATTTTTCATTCCCAACATGTAACTGCAGTTTTGTCGATAAGAACGTTCAATTAACCCATTGTCGTAGTTTATATATGGTTGGTACGTAAAGCTGTCAGACTCCGCTCACGTTGCAAATCAGTGCCTATCTTAGTGTCGTGCTGTTTTACGAATGTACATCCACCCCAGTCTTCTAGTGATGTTCCCTCCATCACTGTACTCATCAAACCTTTATGAACTCTCACTCCCACAAGCGGTGTTTACTTTTGGTTTGATTTATGTAACGAATGTACCAATAAAATGACGGAATATCTATGTTATCTACGTTGTTGTATTCAGTTAGATATATACTTTGATGAAGCCAACGAAAGTGACTTAAAACTGAGTTGAATGAACCTGGATATTTTCATCACTTTGTGTATTTTCAACACATTCAGTGTTGAGTTCGTATCGATCGCGACCATCGAAACACTATTACACTCAAGCCAGAACACAAGTGAAGCATTACTATAGACCTTTCTTTTGTTCTGTGATTAAATTTCTCTTTCCTAACCAACTACACTATTCATTCTCTTACTAAAACTATAACTTTGAATGCTGACGTTACTTAGGAATTTGTAGTACTTCAAATTATTATTGTGCCCCCTACTGTAAGTAGCGTTTATATCTTTCTTTGGCTGTTGCACTTTATCTTATAAGCTGAAATCAGTTGGCGATTTGTTGTCTTATAAACTAGCCTGCACCAAAAACAGATAGTTCTGAAGGCGGTCGGTCCTGTCGACCACCGTTGAACTAATGGGTGATTATTTCGGCCATGTATGATCCCATCAGCACCACGCACGACGAATTGTAAAACTAACGATCTGTAGGTATGCATTCCTTGTTGGAATCCAAAGACAAACAAACACCTCCAGTGAAGGATTCACTGATATAACGAGGAACGAAAGAGTGGCGCTCGTTTCGCGAATTTCTGTGTGCATCCCCGCAGTGTTTTTTCTCCCACCACCCATCTCTGTTCTACCTTACACTATCCTCTTCTCTACCTACATTGTGACAAGTTTGCCACTTCGCGTGATCTTTCTCGTGTCACCTACATGCCTCATGCTCTAGTGGATAAGTGTTTGGACTACCATCCCGTTGGTTATTCACGGGTCGTATGCCCGCATTTCTGACGTGCGTTGTACTAGTGTGACTTTACAGTTTTAAAGCTGCTATCCGCCACTTGTTATCGGTCGTTGCTACCGGCTGCCCGCGCTGTATGCTTCATTCGAGGTTTCCAAATTCATACAAACCCAGGTTCGCAAGCGAGTTTCAGTAGTTACAGTTTTATTTGTTCCTCACATTGTACATTTCCTTCTTCAGGTTGGTTACTCATTTAGGTCTCTATGCACAGTCTGTTGTCTGTCGGCTATTTCTCTGACCCTACACTACATTATTAACAACTAAGGTTATCTATGCATAAGTTGATATTATAGTGTTGTTGATAAACACTGCTTTTTGTGATGTTTCGGATAGCTCACCAAACTGTATTTGTGATCTCATAACCGCTATCCTGAACCGTCGGTTGGTTTCTTAGTCTTCGGTAGATTTCTCTCTGGACTGGGTAAACGCCTCACGCAATCGAAAACTTGGGTTAGCTTAAGCGGCTTGATCGTATAAATTACTTCTATGTTCGACCACATTAAAGACGACCATCTACAGAAGATTGATTCGGTCTGTAGTGAGCGGTTTTTGTTTTATGTGACAGTTAAGCATCAGTGTGAACCACTGATGTATTGCTGTCTATGATGATGCTGATGAATTGATTTATCTGTCTTTCCTGCGATGCGAGTAGCGGTGGATTATTTGCGTTTTGGTTTTACTATCGTTCGTCGTGTGCCCATTTATGTTAATCTTAACAGCTACGCAAACTGGGCGAACTGGGTTTCATGGGCATGACCGTCCCTGAGAAATACGGCGGTTCTGGTCTAGATTATCTAGCCTATGCGATCGCAATGGAAGAGATCAGTCGTGGTTGTGCCTCGGTTGGCACCATCATGTCCGTCCAGAATTCTCTGTTCTTCGCACCGCTCATCAAACACGGCACGCGTGAGCAGATCGAAGCTTTTCTTGGCCCATTTCTTGCCGGTGAGAAATTGGGTTGCTTTGCCCTCTCGGAACCAGGAAACGGAAGTGACGCTGGCGCAGCTTCAACAACTGCGACACGCCAAGGTGAACATTGGGTGTTGAATGGTTCGAAGGTAAATAAATTCGTTGATAAAACACACTGCAGCTGAGTTTGGTTTGATTCCAAACCCACACCGATTTATAGAATGATTGTCATTTTCAACGCTCAGTTTCATCCATGGTTACTATGACTCGGGATGCCATTGTTTTTGGAGGTGGATTGATAACTAATTACAGCTGTGTGAAGAAGAAACCTCAGGCAAAAGTAATAAAAATTAATGAAGAGAAGTGTTCACCAGGTGGTGTGAATAATCACTACCTCCTCAATGTCGTAGGCAACACTTCCTGGCTTTGCGAGCGATTGAGGCTGTCATAGCCTGTGACCACGTAGTTGTTTGGCCATCTTGTAGCTTCTTTCAGTCACCAGTTGCCGCCGAAAAGTACGCGGTGTCGTAGATGTTTCGGCAGCTTGGTTGACGGCACCCGTTCTGGTTTATCCTATCACGATGACTGAAGTCAAGGGACGCCTATGCATAACACTCACTACAAGTGGTTTGCACTGTATCACTTGTGGTTCCACTCACACCTCATATCCCGAAGGAATAAGACTAAGGGACCTCTGGTCCAGCGGCCAATATCGGTTAGTCAGATGGTGAGTCAGTATGAAACTGAAACTTCTTGAAACAAAAGTAGGGATTCCAACGCTAAGATTTAAGTTGAGAAGAAAGATACTGAAAACATAAGTCGGGAAGTAGTTCGAAATAGAACTGCATATGATAGCATCACAAGGGAAAAGGACAAAATTCGAAGTTGATCTGAAAAACAAAGAAGCATTATACAATGCACCAACAAAGCTGAAGAAAATATAAGGCTACCATAACCAACTTTCTGAATTGGAAGACGAGTGATTCAACATACGACGATGGTCATTGCTTGGTACGAACGAAAAATAGACACAACTAACATAGACTTTCCAGTCGGCCCCTTTCGAAAAGAAGCACTAGACTCGGGTTTCGCTCTCATTAGAGCTCGTCAGTAGTGCATATCATCGCCACTGCCGGGACTTGAACCACGGACATGCTGTTCATGAGGCAACCGTGTTTACCAAATCCCCGACTACTCATCAGTAATCTAAAATATATCG
>LUCH01000513.1:10493-32779 GCA_013368495.1 Paragonimus heterotremus
AGCATGTCCGTGGTTCAAGTCCCGGCAGTGGCGATGATATGCACTACTGACGAGCTCTAATGAGAGCGAAACCCGAGTCTAGTGCTTCTTTTCGAAAGGGGCCGACTGGAAAGTCTATGGGGATGCGACAGCTGCGATCAATTGTGAGTGGTGTTCAACTTTAAATTAACCAAATCCCCGACTACTCATCAGTAACAACTAACATAGTTACTTTTCTCTAACGTACTCGTCATCTGTTTACTGATGATGTACTGTGGGTACTTTGATGACCAAAGAGCCTGAGACGACTAGCGCATTCACAGTCGTATTAATCCAATTGCACCTCAGTCTATGGCAGGCGTTCCGTATGTTTCGTCGCTGTTCGCGGCGAACATTATTGTACTCCGAATCAGTTGACGTTTGTTCACAGGCTTGTCGAATCGACAGTGATCCACGCCTGCTACATCTACGGTGCTCTTTTAAAGCAAACTTCTTCGCAGGTTCACATAGCTGTTTAAATTTCTGCCGCCGTTTTGGTCTGGGCAGTTTTGCTGTCAGCGATGTTTCGTACACATTCGTAGTTCAATTTCCTACCCATGATTTCACGTTTGTTAGCAGATGGCCCATTAGCAAAAGACGAAACAAATCTGGTTTAAATAACAGCTTGGTTTAAATCAAGACATTTACTTTAAAATAACCGACGATATTTATATAAGCCTGGCGGTGACTTATCATGATGAAGTCGATGATCATTAAATTCGTTGACCTGTTCATAACTGATGATGCTTCTTGTGGATTTTGCAACTGGTCTAATTACCCCTCTTTAACAACAACGGAGTTCAAACCATTTGGACTATATAAGCTACCGATCCACTTACCAGAAGAAATGATGTACTGAATAAAGTTGTGTTTTAGAATGCCTATAGTTCTTATAATTCATCGGTTTTGTTAGCGAAAAGGGTCAGCGAAATCTTTCCAGACGTACGTGAATGTTGGATTCTTGAATGGAGTATCACGCAACACGCTCTTATCGGGGCATGAGTGCACACAGGAGCTGGTTGTAGAACATGGAATCTTGTCTTTGAGTTTTGACTTGATAACGGGTATTGAACAGAGACTGACGGACAACTGAGCGGCAACGTCGGTTGTT
Source organism: Paragonimus heterotremus (assembly GCA_013368495.1). Taxonomy (NCBI): domain Eukaryota; kingdom Metazoa; phylum Platyhelminthes; class Trematoda; order Plagiorchiida; family Troglotrematidae; genus Paragonimus; species Paragonimus heterotremus. Next base: position 11,623 of record LUCH01000513.1, read on the forward strand.
TCGACTGACTTTCTGAGCTTTCTTGTGACAGTTTCGACAGTTTTGTTGCGTTAAATCAAAATCGAAACCTTATGCGACGTCTGACGGATAGGGCGTTAAAGTTCTGGACCCTTGACCGTTTGCAAGCCAAGCTAGACTTCCTACAAGAAGTGTTCACTCAGAATGCCTACCTAATGCGTTTTATTCAAAACACGTTACATAAGATAGATTTGAAACTTAAGTCACTTTCTGTGAATAAGAAGTCGTCACTCATTAATCTCCCTTCCAAAGGAAACCACAGGACCGAAGTTATCGCAAGAAAGCTCAAAAAGTCAGTCGAAACAACCGACGTTACCACTCAGCTGTCCGTCATTCTCCGTTCAGTACCCCTTATCAAGTCACAACTCAAAGGCAGACTTCCATGTTCTACAACCAGCTCCTGTGTGTATTCATTTGTTTGCTCGTGCCCAGCATTGTACATTGGTAGTACTACAAGGCGATTATCCGATAAAGTACGTGAACGTCATCTTGCGTGATGTGACCAAAACGGTCTCAAACGTGACTGTTGCTTATTTGACCGACTCTAATCATTCTGTCATTAAGAAAAATACCTTCTAGATTGTCTACCGAATGCCTAAGAATCGATCAAAAATGGTGAGATTCCGAATATTGACAGTTGTTGAGGTCATTACTGTGGGAGGACCGCACTATCCTGACCTCTCCGCTCAGAAGACGTTCGTGCGGACACTTAATCTCCCCTGGCCTACAATCAATCAACCTCACAATTTGGAATAATGATGGCGTAACTGCTAGCAAACACACCATCCGTAACTCCTGTTGACCAATTTTTTTTGCCCACTCTGGTTACTGTTTTCATACTTACTGTGTTTTAATTACTCGATGTTTGAAGAGAAATGTTTTAGCGATGGTTTCGACAGTAGTGTTCAGCGTTCTCATAAAACGATTGACTGAAAATCACTGGAATGAACTAGGACGACGAGGAATACAAAAGGAAAGTTGATACCTTTGGCGTTTCATCTACAAACGTGCAGTTTTTCAATCAGATCTGTGCCAACGAGAGTCAGTCAGATAGCGGATTGGTCATCACAAACGCATGAGAATGTTGAACTTCTCAAGTGCATTCTTGAAGTGAACGTTTTAGTTTTATAGAAAGATCCTGGATCGTTATTGAAAACGTAGTGCGTGGATCGGGGACTCCGGAGGACAATAGTGGAGGGGGCAATTATCGGAACTACAGGACTCGACAAGTAACCAAATACACTCGGTTCACATTGGAGGCAGCTGCGAATAAGTGACGCTGGGGTTGTGGCACGAAGACGGAATGTTGAAACCGTATGTATTTTAAAAATCCCTAAGAGTTTCATACTATACTTGGTGTTTGCATGTCATTAGGTAGCATATATCGGTTGTTTCAGAATATACATTTTGAATCAAAGAGCTGGCTAACGGCCAATACAAAGGGACTTAACATACCATGTATCTTAGCCTGTCTACAGTACCAGCTGTTGAGCAGCGACAACCGCAACACGTGATCTGTAACATGACCAATTTCTATTTCACTTACTGAAAGCTGTGGTCAGTAGACGTTTTGGTGTCTTCTCCGATCACAGAAACGATTGCCCCGAATTAGGAGGTCACCACAGTGAATGATCCGATGATGAAGCTCATCCCATCGAATCACGATGTTTCAGAAATGACTCTTAACGACCGTTATACGTGTTTTGAAAGCGTGGGCTTTTGAACCGGCCTCAGAAAACCAGAGGTGAGTAGAACCCGAACGACACCATGTCGCATACAAACAAACGGACTGACCAGATGAAACAACCGGATGATTAAAGAATGGTTGTTTGCCATTGGAAGCTACTGTGAATCGGTATTGTCTGTGATGTCATCTGTTCAGTGTGCGTACAACAGAGGTCCACGGCTATCAGTCGGTCAAGACATCAGATCTCCACATCAAGAGCCTACCCCTATTACTGAAAGCCGCTTTAAATGTGGACATCAATTTCGCTTTATTTGGTTATTGTGGCGTGGTTGTTTTAAATTGAATCCTTTTTGGCGTTTGTCCAATTGTCCATTTTCGTATAATGAACATCACTGGCATGTTGGTCACTAATCCACGAGTGTGACAAGTGGTTTAGTTGATTTCAGCTGTTCGGTGGTACGTTCTGGTGTTTACTACGCATACAAATGTAGGTCACGTTACTAGAATCATGCGACTTATTGGCTGATGTAACATGATTTGTGACTATCTGTTCCGCAACCAGCTGTCGGCTTTCGCCGATTAGCGCCAAAGCAGTTGACACTGCGATTCGAGGGAGCTAACACCAAATGAGATAAACACAAAGTGTGTTTATATCAAAAAGGTGTTGGTGTACTGTTGTTAGGAGGCACATTTTCTAACGAAGCAGCCAGGAAGCACCATGCCCGATGGACCGGCCCAGTTCGGATGGTATGGTCCTGGGTGGTAGTATGATTTCACTCAGCCAGTCAGATTGCAGCCGTGCGGTTGAACGCCTGTACGATATCTGGACTGTGTTTCTTCACGGTTGCTTTTTGATATCCCTGCAACGTGATTTGTTCTGACGCCCTGATTGCCATACATGACCGTTTCATTTGATTCGCTCTGTGTCTGACTGCCATGTATAGTCGCCTCATTTGATTTGCTTTGCGTCTTGTCGGACATGTGTGGCAGCCGTTTCCTCCTGTAAATTTAAAACCTCTGCGGCTTAATTCTGACTCTTTCTTCGAATAAACAGTATAGCCGCTTCTCCTATCTTTCTCGTTTTCAGGTCAAACGAATGAGCCCGTAATAAAATGGACAATCCAATAACTGTAATAAATGTGTTTAGACTAGTGTATCGGTTGTGTCGTCGGTATCACAGCACTATGTTTCATTGACTGCCGGTAGTCGCTTCTTCTTGATTCTGGTTTGCATCAGTTGCTTATCTTCATGTGGCTAACTTGGTTGTTATACCGTAACTGTCGTTTTACTCCAACGACTCGATAAAATCGGGTTTCAGTTCATCAACGTTTTCTATTTTCTGGATAGGTAATTCCGTCCATTCACTCTTATTATCGTCCATGCCGACCAGTTTCGTAATGTTTGGCCTACTGTTTGTCGCATGTGGACATTTCACAACTGGACAGACGTCTTTTTCTTGCATTTCAGTGTTGGATTACAAACGGACTGGAAGCGGAAGCAGCCATTGTGTTCGCCACAACCAATCGGGCTTTAAAGCACAAAGGTATTTCAGCTTTTTTGATCAGCAAACCGATTGCTGGTCTGTCCGTCGGGAAGTCTGAAGACAAACTGGGAATTCGCGCCACGTCCACAGTAACACTCACATTTGAGGACTGTTTGCTTGAGAAGAACGCTTCGACTGGTTTATTGGGTCGGGAAGGTGACGGTTTCAAGATTGCCATGCAGACGCTTGATGTTGGTAGGGTCGGGATTGCTGGTCAAGCACTTGGGATAGCACAAGTAAATTGATCTTCTGCTGGTGAATGATTGTAATTGTTCATCTATACAAACCACTGTGTTTATCTGTTTGGTCTGTGTTGTGTTAATTGACATTGCGTGAAGACTGCAACGTGGCTAATGTTCAGCAGTTCTAATGTTCTCTTCTTGTCTAGGCGCTACATAGCACTGAACCACTCTGTTTTTGTCGACTGAGACCTCAACCAGTTCGCACAGTGTTACCACGTCAAGAGGGTCTGTGGGAAGGTGTTACATCTGTGTCTCCGTGCCACCTCTGTAGATTTGTTTAACTGTCGATGCAGTTGCAACGTCGCTGTCTCTCAGACGAGGAGGGAGATTGCTAAGCGTGTGTTGTAAACACTCAGCTCATGACCCTTGGACAACCGATCTTGAACGTACGGTGGATTATCGTAATGTAAAGGCAAACAAATTAAATACGCACGGACAGTCGAGCTTTTCATACATATTGCAGTAAAAAGACGTCCAACAAAACATATTCTTTGTTGTCCAACTCGCTAGTTCACATGCTGTGCGCGCGCTCGCGTTTATCAGTCAGCATTCCAGCCCACAACACCCCAAGGTTTCCGCTCACGCGTCATGTGCACTTTGGCCCGGTTCACGTGTGTGATCGGCGCCTTCTATCTGGGGGTTTTCCGCCTGCCAATCTTCATTAGTTGGTCCGATTTTGTTGAGCGATGGCTCGTCCGGTCGCTCGTGTTGTCCTCCATCTATCTACAGTGGGCTTTGATCGTATTCCACGGCATTGTCGAGATATTTCCGCGAGCGTTGGAATAATCACGCTTCCGATTTCGTCGTCCATTCTATTTTGCCTGCTATGTCTCGCCCGTTAGTCCGATCCGGTCGAGCGATGGCTCATCCGATTGCCCCCGTTGTCCGCCATCCGATGGTTGAGAGTTTGTCGACGTGCCTCCTTCCTCCGCGTTGGGGCACTTCGCCGAGTGTTTGAATACTCGCATCTCCGGCCTCGCAATCCACCACAATATGCAGCAATCTGCTAGAAATGACGTACGGAGAAGTTTCAAACATTGAGTTATCTTTAACGACTTCATCAGAACAGAAAAGAATCTTGTGATATGTTAACATATCGTTCACTCTCATCGGTCGCAAACGTAAAACAAACCAGTTGTATACGTCATACAGATAAGGAGAAACAGGGACTAGGCAAGTCTACAAGCACGCCAAATATTATGTAATCAACACCATGGCAACCTGATAGGTTGTCTCAACCACTTTTGTGCACATAACGCGTTGGCTGGTAAATTCGGATGAGCATCGCTTCGCAGAAAGGTGATAACTTTCGATTTCGATTACACGACAATATCGTGAATGAGTTTAATGGGTCAACTTGGTGACCTGTTGTCATGATATGTTTAGTAATCGATAACGTCGGGTCTCGAGCGATCAGTTCACCAAGTTCAGGCTGGTTTGTCGTTCATGTATGCGTATTTGCGCAGCTTGAATTTCTGATCTTCCTCTTAATTTACACCATTTCCATTCGCATATTCCCCTGTTTTAATTAGTATATGACCGCGTTGTGAGGTTGCATTATACTGGCTTTAAGGATTCGTACAATGTTCTTTACAGAACACCCATTTCTCTTGAATCTCGTTGCCTCCGTTTTGTCCTAAGTTCCTTTGTGTTAGTGATGTTCATCATGCATAAATCAGAGTGAGGCTTGCATTTCAACTTACACGCTTGGTCCAAAGCTGTCATGGCTAGCTCAAATCGTCTAGTTTGTGCGATTTTTCATATCGCACTAACTGGACTAGTTATAGTTTTATTTAACTATTCACTCGCTTCGTGTTTTGTGATCTTTGCTGAATACCGTTGACTCATACAGTCGCCATGACTCGTGTGATGGGATTGATCACTTACATTCGATAGGCGACCAAACTTGGAACTAATGTTATGGTTTGATTCTAATCCTTGTGTGTATGACCGTATACCTGAGTATTTATATCACTCTAGTGAACTGGCGTGATGAACAGAAATTTCGGGTATTTTCGTTTGATGATGCTTTTGAATGTATCGGTGACCTAGAAAACAACAATCTTACCATTGTCCTCTTGCATGACCCGATTGTCTGTGTTCATGAACTTGGTGAAAAGAACCACATTACGACCCGTATTTTGGTAGAACCTTCTTTTTCATGTACTTGGAATGTCAGCTTAATTATTCGTGTTTGACAGATGAAGCAGTCGTAGACAATCTACGTGATTTCCTCAAGGTTAGGAGCGGAGCAAAACTTGACTGTAGTTTGTCATATTGTCAATGTCACGTTGATGGTATCGTACCATTGTGTTGGTCTGATCAAGTAATAGATGGTCTAACGTATCGTTTGGATTGTCACTATAGCCTCATGCCACGTATGAACTTGAGGCGAACACTTGTTCACCGTCTTTGAGCGCATGTACAAATCAGTGGGACGATGACCCTAGTAGAAAAGGTGTCTATAGAACTTCCACATGGCCTTTCCACTACCCGACCATCCATTGATCAAGACGCCATTCACGTGAACAAGACAAATCTTCTCCAGATTCACGTAAAATTCGTACGAAGTCAATTTTGCAAACGGCTGTTTTTGGTCATTCTCATCAGACTTTTACAATTACACAGGGTGAGTGCAAGTTATATAGGAACATTATAACAGATCATATAGATCATAAAAAAAACAGAAGTGGTGCTGGTCACAGTCTATTGGAGGAGAGTGAGGGTGTTAGTGGATGTGTGAATGTATGCGTTTGCGGGTGTCAAGTGTCTCGTGCTTGCTCGGGTTTCAAGGGGTTGTGAAGTAATTGACCGAAGGAGGTAGATGGTTTATACGAACTGTTTCTGGACACACAAACAGGCGTTGGTAACAGTCGTACTCTTGTAGCCAGAAGTCATTCAGCAAACTACGATCTTTATTGTTCAATTCGCGCGTTTCTACGCCACTCGCGCGCACGCATTTATGAGGCGGAATTCCAATACACAACGCACTTGCAGTTCCCACTTACGTGTCATGTGCAGTTCTGCCTGGTTAGTGTGTGACTGACGCCTTCTGTCCTGGATTTTATTGCCTCTCATTCCTCGTCCAATTTCGTTGCGCGACAGCTCGTCCGATCGCTCCTGTTGTTCGCAGCCCACTCGTGATGGGTTTGTGGACATGCCTTCCTGCCACGTTCATGTATTCCGCAGAGTGTTAGATTACTCGCACCTCCGAATTGGTCATTCATCACATTGTGACAGCTCCGGACTGGACTCTACTAACCTTGTAAATGACTCGGAAAGTTTCATCGGGATTTGTTTGATAGCCAATATTAACCAAATGGGACTCGATCGCACTGGGAAAGGGTTTTGTCAAACCACCACGAAGCCACTTCGGGAGCTGTCCCCGAATTCTCTCCGCTTTGTCGAGCGGAGAGACGAGCGCGTATCTCGTAGGAAACACGTGTGTCGCTCTAGCGCATTCAATAACACTCCCACCCTCCTCCAATAGACTGTGGTTCCCGCTATTTCCGTGTTTTTTTAATGATATTCGATTTATTATAATGTTCATATATAACTCGCACTTACCCTGTATACTTGTAAAAGCCTGATGAGAATGACCAAAACAGCTGTCCACAAAATTGACTTCATAAGAAGATGAAACTTAACAAGATACTTCGCCGATGATATAGACATGATCACATCCGTTTCACGATGTACTAGTTATCCTAAGGGGTTCGTAAGTCGAAACGACACATTTAGACCGCCGTCTTAGCAGGCAGTCACCTTAGAAAAGGTTATTGTATGCCGAGAGTTGTCTTTTAGAAGTGATTATTTTGTGCATCAAACAGCACGGCCGTTTTAGTTCGGTTAAACAATTACATTATGTGATCGAACCCCATGTACTCGCCCTAACCTAGAAACCTCAACTGCTTTCAGGCAACGCGGTTTGCTCAGAAGTTCCCCCTCACATTACGTTTCTGAGTTTATGTGCAACTGAATTGTGTTATGTAGACAGAATCGAGCAGTACTTGATAACCGGACTGAAAGAACATTTGCCCAGACGGGTGTAGAAATCTGTTACCGGAGAACGACAGTGCCACTGAAACACGCTAACAATCGATATCCATGATCACTAGGCATTCGTTCTACTCATTGTCCAATAGTCAGTTTGTGCATCTACAGTTTTACTGCATTCATCCAGTCCAAGATTCTTACGGTTTGCTGAATTCGTCATGATTAATCGATTTAGGCTTGCTTTGTATGTTCATGAGCCCGATTTGCGTAGTGCATTTTTATACCTTGCCGACTGCATTGTGTTCCTCTGCTAGTTAGTTGGTGTGTATATGCTTCATTTTATCATAAACTTGGTACTGACGAGTCAAACGGAAATACTTTCTTTTATCGCACTACGCTTGCCAACTAGTAAGACAATGATTGCTTCGAATTTACTCTGACTGTTATATGCATTGTTCAGTTTCACCAGTTTTAACACGTGTCATCATTTTGAGCAGTATCGTTTCTCTATTTTCGCGCTTATCACAACCAACCTGCCTTTTGTCCCCAGGCTGCCTTAGAATGTGCTGTTGATTATGCCTCTAAGCGAACCGCCTTTGGCAAACCTATTGGAAAACTACAGGCGATTCAGATAAAGTTGGCGGACATGGAAACTCGCCTACACGCCGCACGCCTCCTGACTTGGCAAGCCGCTTGTCTAATTGACGATCAGGCTCCGGTCACCAAAGCTGCTGCAATGGCCAAACTGGCTGCCTCAGAAACCGCAACCTTCGTAACACACCAGGTCAGTGTCACGTGATTCCTGATATGAGTTTAATCTCATGTTATCTTTTAAACCACTGCTATAGGACGTGCTACACACAATCGCAGTATTCCAGTTGATTAATAGACCTGTTGTCTTCACCTTTCCGCACCCTGACAGTGTTTCAGATACGCGACATACTCTATTAGTTGGGTTGGTTTCAGTTTACATGTCTACTGTGAATCGTGCTGATAAACCAACGACAGATTTTCACTATAACCGGTCTGTCAGTCCTGACTTTCTACTGTCTACTTAACACTCATTTCTGTTGAGATTGGGCTGCTTGTTGATAGTCTACTACTTCGATTTGGTCATCGTTGTTATTGACTCAAGCGACCATTCACAGTCAACGTATGGACCTGGGTGCAGTTGTTGTTTTCTGATTGTTTAGCTAGCGAATATTGCCTCGTCCAGTTAGGCAGTACCGTCCAAGATAACTAAAAACGAGTTGGTCATTCCGGCAGTTGTATGTATTGGTTTGTGATCAGTGGTGGGGTATATGAGGCATGGGTGACCCTCCTTGATGGTTTGTTGCCAAGTTTCCAGTCATCCGCAACTTTAGCCCATTCATTTGTGATTAGAATATCAAGTTACGATAAATTCGTCTATCTGTCTTGCTTTTGTTCTGCTCAATATTATCACGTTTTCCGAATTGACTGGTTCATTCACTTTCCTCCTGTAACATTGATGGCATTAATTTTCACTACCACTTTACTCACCACGATGAAAGGTATATCAGCAAAGGGCACATTTATGCGTTTAATCCACCGCCTACTGAGGGTATCTTACTGGGCTGGTCACGCTGCTCTACTACTTTCAAATAAGGCTATTGTCGAATGAAGTTACCATGTCCAGTTTTTTTTTATCTGGTTTAGCCAAAATTGGGCTCGTGTATGACTTCTGATGTTAAGTCCGTTGGTCTGGAAAGATTATGCCTGTCTCGCTTTTCATCCTGAGCTGACAGATGATGCTCAGTTTTGACAAGTTACCAGACTGCGCACTGAGATGTTTTGTGAACAAGGTGTTTTCTACAATCTCACTGACTCAAAGATGTCCCATTCCAGTTCATATATTGAAAGATCGTACAGTGATTTTCTGTTCCCCGGTGAACAAATTAGGTTAGAATCAACAAAATAAATTTCTGATGAAGGTTAAAATTGTGTAGCTCTCTAACGGTTGATTTACATTTTTAACGAATCTCTAATTATCCTCGTCAGTTGCAATATGAATGAGGTGGAAGTCTTGAGCGTTGTATCTTGGGCCATTTATCTAGAGAAGTACCTCATGCTGACCTGGTTATGATGAATCTCGTTCAACCTGTGTCCTTTTGTTCACGTGCGTTTCGTGAGGCAAGATTGATTCTGTTGGTGTATCAGTAGAGAATTTTAATCCCCGCCAACTCGAAACAAGTTTCGCACATAAGATTCAACCGATCCTGTCATACTCACAGGGTGAACTGTTATTATTTTTTATTTAGTTCTCCCTTTTCTCTTAAATCTACCTGGTTTCCGTCTAATTCCTTATACATATGCTCGTGTGAAGTTTGAGTACTTAATTTGAGCATTTCCATGCTTGAGATTTGGTATGTGTTATGTCAGTGGAGATCTTTATTATACTGTAGCGTCAACATCGTGGCTGTTGTTTTCGTAGTGTGCTGTTTGCTGTAAAGGAATGCTTAAAAACAAGACATTTCTAATCTGTTTTCTCTGTGGAATTCAGTTTAGGTGAAAATTCAACAGATTATTGCGCTATTGGTCTACGAGACTTTCAAACGTAACCCGAAGAAAAATATTAATTATATCATCTGTCCATTGTGTTTTTGCTTGTCGTGACCCCGAAGGACGATCACAATGCGTTGCAGAGCTTTCTCTGTTGGAAACCGAGGTGACTTTAGAAGTTATGATAGGGAAACGTAATGAAGCCTCAAGTGTGGACCTTCTGTCTCAAAGATACCGGTGAAATATTGTTGTCTGAACTGATGGCTGTCCTCCGTTCTATATGGCGGACCGGAGCAGCGCTGCATGACGCGTTTATCAACAGTCGTTCCTATGTTCAAAAAGGTGCCAGGACATCGTGTGAAAACCATAAAGGTGTGCACCTTGTCTCTGTCGCACCCAAAATGCTCACAGATCTCGCAATGCGGCGGGCAGGTGTATCGACCAAATGATCACCTTGCGACAGACAGTGGAATATCGGCACTCCTTTTCTCATGTCGAGCACGTGACCGAACTGTCGCACGTTGTGCAACGTGATTAGTCGACTGACCGGTCGCGCGAGTAACGTTCCGGAATACGCACGGGCGAACGGCCGTATTATTCACGTGATCATTCTACTTGATGTGGGCTAATTGGCAGAGACAAACATGGAAGACATTCAGCAATTTTGTTGACATGTTTGTCGCAAACAGGCCACGCTTCCAAGCCATAAAACAAAACAAAACGCACACGAACCTTATATGCGGTTCATTCCAGTGACAACCGGACGTCCTTTGTACTCCATAAGTGACGTGGGTTGACAAAGGCAACTCATGCCTTTGCTATCCTCGCTGATGACTCATAAGCAGTATTACAAGGTAACAAGATAGTACTGTTCAAGTAATGAATGTCCACAGTCCCAAAGGGGTTTTCTGGAATAAAGAACATCGGAATAAGAACATCTCAGTTTTAAAGCAGCACAACGAACTTCAAAAGTGAGAAGCGCGTTCCATATAAACCGGCTTGGTCGTTCGCCTTATTCGGCATTGTCTGCATGCCTTCGGCTGAGGAGCTGAGTAAGACAATGCCATCTGCATACTTCACGTCGGTCAACCTAGCGACGGGAAGATGCTCTTCACTCAGCTCACTGGATTTCTCAGGCGCACTTTCCGGAAAGTCGTCTGTGACAAGATTCAATAGGAACTGAAGATCGGATATCTCTGACGAGCACCACTAGCAGTAAAGAACTCCCGAAACAGTTGTCCGTTAACCCTCATTCTGCTTGCAAGGTGGGCGTACAATGATCCTAACAAATTCACGTATTTCCATGATACTGCCCTGCAAAGAATGCAGTTCCAGAGAACGCTACTAGCAATCGAATCCAATGCAGTTTTTAGGTCCAAAGAGACCACGACCGTTGGCTGCCTGTAAGAGTGCCGGTGCACCGATATCTGTCGCAAGCTATGATCACCCACTCTCGACCGGACCGGAGTCCCGCCTGTTCTTCATGTATCTGACTTCCTCTGAGCTTAGTAAGCCGACGTACTATAAGACCAGTGAGTAACTTTGATGTATCGGACACTAGACTGATGAACCATCTTTTTCACGTATGATCCCATTTACACTGACTTGACGGCCAATACAACCACTGATAAGGGAACATAGCGCTCTACCATTCCAAGACAGAAAGGCTCGTTTCATTGCTTCCGACTATTCGACCAAGTGGTGTTCACTGTCTTTGCGCAAGTTTTCCATCAGCTTGATCCCAAGTTCACATACCTATTATGCAGTGCACAAGTATTATACTACTATTGGTTCGCGTATTAACCGCCAGATTCCTCTGCGACTCCTCGAACTGCTTGACGTTTTTATAAATCTTCAATCTGGTTGGGTCTGTGATTCACGTGACAACGCTATTTGCGTGGATCTCAGTAAACAACTACGAGGATCTCGATACCGAATGACATAACGGGCTGTAGGGCTGAATATGCTACTGCCACCAGGAGATGTGTTCAAACTTTCCAGGATCAGCTGCGTTATCAGTCGCATGAATGTCATTCATTTGGTGAGCACGCTGGATCTAAACTTGCTAAGTCGATTGGGGTAAAAACGGTTTGCCTTGTGAATATTACGAGATCAATACTTTGAATATGCCTTATTTAGTCATGAGAAGAAACGCGTAGCAAATACACTGGTATTCCTGTTTCATCATCAGGCTAAATACAACACACTTATATGGGTTCTACGGAGTTGGTGGATGACATATCACTGAGGCAAGAGATGTCAGTCAGTCGTTTGTGGTTTGAGTCATGAGACTTAGTTACATAACATTGATCACGTGAGTAGTACGAAATCTGCGACAGATGCGTCACATTCATGCGATCATTCTATCCTGGGTTTGCATACACGGTCATTAAAGATTCAACGTTTTGACTAATCGTTTTTGGGCGAACAGTGGTGATGGGTGTAGGCGAATTGCAGTGGCCTCGGCAATTGACAGTATACGACCTTTGACCTGCTTCAATTGTGTCCAACACATTCGATAGATTGGCTTGAGCGAATCGGTCTGATTGGTCAGGTGGTTTGACTCGATCAAATGCGTAGCGACCGCAGATGAACAGAGCCTTATCGATCCTCGCATTAGCCACACCGGTTGTTGCTCCCTAATGCGTTCGGATAATCACTGTTATACGGCCTGTGCAGCTTGTTCCACAGGAACAAACAAAATGGTAAACAAAAGGAGGCAGCATGAACAGGCAATATATCTTTCAACTGTGGGCGCATTTCTGGTGTAGAGGTAAAGTGAACGCGTAGTTGGGCCGCAAAATAATTTTTTTGTCGATTGCTACATTTTAAGCCTTTTAGCTACGGTTTCAGTGACAACATCACCTTTGAAGGGCAAGGAAATATAAACAGACTTTTTGTCTGCAGTTTGTGGTTTATCTATCTTTGGTTGACACTAGATTCCAGCGAACTGTTGTTCAGTGTTCTTACTAGAACACTAAAAAATAACAGCTGCTTTCTTTTTTATTCATGAAAGTTTACTTCGATTTAAGATTTTGTTGAATGGTTGATAAGTCTCTTCATGCTTGGCGCGTTTCAGCGGAGCGAAGGTGCAATTCGCGTTACACCCTCAAATTTGTGGTTCTGGACTACCGAGCAGTAAACGTTGGTTTTGACTGAACATATTTATCAGTCTCAGATACAGTATCTGTTATCCGAAACAACACCATTGTCCGTCGTCGTATATCATGTTCTTAGCCTGAGAACACATTTTCTTGAAACACAGTAAGCTCAAAGTTCTCAAGATTACGCGACTGTCGTAATATGAGAGATAACTCCTCCAAAATACTGGCAGTTAATGTGGGCCAATTCCGTGTTTTCAGTATTGCACTGTGGTTTTGAGTAACTTGACCGACCATCTACTGGTAATAGAAAATGTGAATATTATAGGTGAAAATGATGTGTTAATTGACGGAATACAGTTAATATTGGTAATCAATCAAAGAGTTGATCGGACTAGGTTCATAGTTGAAATTGCTCTAGTCATTAGGCTCTGTTCACCATTAGGGCTAAAGGACACGTGGATTCTTATTAACTCATTACTTCCAGTAGTTCGTCAATATTTGGCTGTCCATCCAGGCGACGATTTCACCGGAGATCACAGCAGTTTCATCGTTCACTTCCGGATGATGTCCATGAACAAGGAGTGCGTTTTGTTAACAGTTTCTAAAATTCTGTTTGATAACTTCTTTGTTCGCATCTCGGTCCTGTTCGTTGGTTTTGGCAGTGAAACTCAAGGCGGTTTCTTTCATAAATTCGTGGCTGTCGATTGTTTTGTTGTGTATATATTAGTTTACGTGTTATAGAAACAACATCAACAAACTACACACTTCGAGATTCGGAGTTTCTTTATCATGTCGAACCTTTTCGCAATTGGCATGCTCAGTTATGCCTGTCCTTAGTTTATGATTCTCCCATTTGTTAACATGTTTACTCTCTAATCACATACTTAAGAAGACGGGTTTTACTCGCGAGCGACAGTCATCATTCTTATCTCAGCTGATAATCCAGACGTTCGAATATTATACGAGTAGAAATCGAATCGGTGAACCACACGTATGGTCTTCCTGGCAAATACCCGATTTCCAATGCTATCAAATAACACTTAACAAGTTTCGAACTTGCAACCAGATCAAAAATGTTACTATATCGATGTGTAGACCTCAGAAGACGAGACTTTCGCACTTTTCTGTGATCGATTATTTAAAGTGTTGGATTCGTATATCTGGGGTTACCATTGTTATCAAAGAAGACCATTCCTGTTACGTAATCCATTTAACCGTCATTTGCAGTCTTCTTGCAACGTTTGTGACTTTTTTGTGGTTGTTTCTTTTCTCTTCCGACTCCGTCCATTCAGGCCATACAAATTCTTGGGGGAATGGGCTATGTAAACAGTATGCCTGTCGAAAGGCATTATCGCGATGCCAGAATCTGTGAAATATACGAAGGTACCAGCGAAATCCAACGACTGGTCATTGCACTGAACTTGTTCAAAGAGCACGGCATTGATTTGAAATGATGTCTTCTTTTACCTTGCTATCCCCTCTACTCCTTTTCGAGTTCACGGTCTCAGAAAATGTTCACCAATTATACAGGTTTTATCTTTTTTCCTCTAAGATTTTCATGTGCTTGTTATATTTTTATAGATGTATTCTTTTGCTGGGTATCTCAGGGGCTTCAGCATATTGCTTTTAATCGATAATCCTAGCTCTTTATTTTGTCCAGTATTTTGTTACAATCAACAAATTATGTGAACGAATGATTGGTGTTTTCGACTTACTGTGACCATCTATTATTGTTCTTGTTGCTGACGAATCGCGCTAGCGAAGCCTTAGCAGATTAGACCTGGATTCTTGTTCGTGGATGATTAGCTCGGTGGTGAACGGAAACCTAGTGTACTGTTAATTAGACGAGCTTTTTAATTCGGATAGTGCTGGTCCGTTTTCAAACGAAGCACAGTCTCGAATTTCCCTTCTCGTTAAAGATTGACGATGGTGCATGCTTTTACTGCGATCAGAATTCGAGAAATCTGGATCGTGGGATTAGATTAGATTACAGTTAACAGGGTAGTTATTGTCCCTTCTCGTGATGGTCGGATAACTTGAACGTGATGACAAGTCAAGAACGTTTGAGCACTTAACTACTATGAATTCTAGTTAACTCGTCGCCTGGATGGACAGCCAAATATCGACGAACTACTGGAAGTAATGAGTTAATAAGAATCCACGTGTCCTTTAGCCCTAATGGTGAACAGAGCCTAATGACTAGAGCAATTTCAACTATGAACCTAGTCCGATCAACTCTTTGGTTGATTACCAATATTAACTGTATTCCGTCAATTAACATTATCATTTTCACCTATAATATTCACATTTTCTACTACCAGTAGACGGTCGGTCAAGTTACTCAAAACCACAGTGCAATACTGAAAACACGGAATTGGCCCACATTAACTGCCAGTATTTTGGAGGAGTTATCTCTCATATTACGACAGTCGCGTAATCTTGAGAACTTTGAGCTTACTGTGTTTAAAGGAAATGCGTTCCCAGGCTAAGAACATGATATACGACGACTGACAATGGTGTTGTTTCGGATAACAGATACTGTATCTGAGACTGATAAATGCGCCCTGTCGAATTTGATATTTGCTGCTGCGCAATAAATCGGAGGGAGTTTTACTTTTTAACTAAGCGCATTTATGATGAATTAAGTCATGTAACTTGTTTTTCCCACGTATACATTGCATATGCGCGGCTATTTCTATTACCAGTAGTGAATCGGGCTTGTTTTTAAATCTTACACAGCACAACTGGCTTACAGCTGTCCAAACCAGTACCATTGATTGGAACCGTTCACTGGATTTGAGTTTAACTCACTTCGCTTGGTCAAGTGTATATATGCATTCGCATAACATTAATGTTACTCGACCAAGGAAACTAACACCTGTGTACAGCCTACCGACCGGGTCAAGTCCATCGATTGGACTAAAATCATCCTCCTGAACATGCCGTCGGCCATGCTTTGTAAAAGGCTTGCAAGTTTATTATACACAGTACAGTGTTTATTAGCGGAAAATTAGGAAAAAGTTTTGGCGAATCGTTTTTCTGGACCCAAATAAATGAGCGAACCAGCTAGAAGTAACTGTGTACGATCGAATCTAACACGAGATCAGCAGCGCAACGGTCGGCCCATGAGATGGTACACGGCAGATCATATCTTCAGTGCTGTGAGACTACGCGCTACTAAAAAGTCCCAAGAGGAGCGAAGCTCGAGTTCTGCTTTTGAAAGCGACTGGCTGTGTCCGTTATTGGTGACTGTCTAGTTCCATTTTACTCAAGGCACGTAGTATTTGGGAATCCTAGCTCGATTATGTTCACGTTATAATGATGATAACATGTGATCTCCCAGTTGAATTGCTGATAGCGCACAGAACTGCTGATCTACCGCATGACCTAGGGTCGATTTTTCTATCTGCCGGCGTAATCCATTAGCGCAAAGGTTACATGTTCGATGGTGTTTACAATAACAGTCTTTGGCTTGTTTAAGTGCTGTGATTACACCCGGTTTAAACAGGAAGAAACGTGTAGCGAAACATGCACCATGTATTTATTCTGATAACAATCCTGTCGGTTTAGAATGAGCTTCGAAGCGTGCAAATCATCGCCTATCCACTGTCCGCCATCCAGGGCATGCTGCGTTACTCCAAAGCCGCGGGAAAGCTTAAGTGGAACACCAGGTCCGAGTGTTCTGTAGTGCATAAACTGACTATTCGAACGAGAGAGTCATGTTGAAATAACCTTTAAGACTGCCAGGTGTCTTGCAGGGGCGGATAGAGTAGCTGAACTAGGCGAATCACCACCCTCCCGTAAATTTCTTGCCGACGTCGCAATGGTACTCTTCAACTTACAGATACCACGGAAGGTCATATCTCTATTATGATTGTCAGTTTCCACTTCTGTCCCCATGAGGTCAGGGTGTAGGCCATCACAGCAAACAAGGAGTGTAGGTAACTGCCGACTTCCAACCGTCCATCCAGGACTAATAATTAGAGCATAGCATTAGTCTAGGTTAAGTTGCATTTGGTATACTGATTAATCAGCTACTCGATACCCTAAGTTGGCGAGCGCTCCATACGAAATCAATATGTCCAAACTGTGTGTATGGTATACTGTTATCCCAGCGGTGTTGCCAACAAGCCGTTCCTAGGAATGCACAGGTGAATAATGTCTGATAACCGTACTCCGGTGTGCCGTACGTATCAAACTGGAGCGGAACCTGGTAGGATTGAACATCCACCCGCGAGCTTTTGCTGAGCAGTCTTTCTAGACAATGAGTAGGTCTTTTACAAGAAGATATTGAAGTAACCAGCTGAAAAATCTCCTTAAGTCCACCATGCGACAACGAATGGTTAATACATAACAAGTTTCGGCTCAGGGAACTCCGTCTGTTTGGTTGATGAACCCAATCGTTTTTGGCGTTTGATGCAGTAGTTGAGCTATGCAAGTGCTCCGATTGGGTAGAACGTGGGAAACTGATCATGTACAGCGCTACAGTGAGATTGTGAACTGTTAAATTAGCGTTAAGATAAACTATCCGATGGCCAACCAGTCCCCGTAGGACCTACGATAGGTTGATGGCGGACTCTTGACCCTAGTCCATTCTGTTGGGCACAACAAATAGGCAGTGGGGCTAGACGCCGGAGTCAACAGATCACAGTCGCAATGTAAATTAACGTCCTGTCTAGACACCCAACCTAAACAGTTAGAAAATGGACGCTACAATCTCCGACAATAGGGTATGGTGATAAAATATGACAAGGAGATTGTACGCGCTATCAACTTGACACCTGGAAAATCCCACACCAAACACTATGCTTTAGATACCTTTCAGATCAATCGTCCATTGGAAACAGTTTTATCTTACATTAAGACATTGCCACTGAGGATCAAGCCCTTCATACGCGTAAGCATTCAAACTGGTGACGAGCAACAAAGAAACCCTCATGGGAGCTCTCTCGCTGATGACAACTTTTCTTTCCTTAACTACTCGGTTGCCTGTTTAGTAAAGTATGGGAATATCAGAATTTAGACATACGTGTTCCAAGTCTATGTCCCTTTCTTTTTAACTCTCACCTCCCAGATAGGGCCTGTTCTTTCCTCTTTGGTTGTTGAACTGTTAAACATCGGTGTGCATCGTTGATTTGTTGCTATCCATGGTGATGACGTAAGCACTTGAATCTATTGTTCATTAGAAAACTCACTAGAAGTATCTCCTAAAACACGGCGATTAGGACAATCGCTGATTCGATAGCATCCCACTGAGTGGGAAGATGGGGCGTTTGACTTCATACGTGACGGCTGTCGGATTGAACCTCAGGACTACTACCTTTAATGGATGGGCTCTAGGAACGGTAACACTGACTGTAACAAACAAACTGAATCTCCAGCTCCCGTGGTACGTTGTTGGTCATGAGATGGATTGTGCCATTCTAATCAGTGAGGCGGTACCAATTTATACCAAGTGAAAACCGTCTTAGTTTACGTTGGCGGAAAACGGTTGGTTGCATGCTTGACGAGGGGTGGGACTGTCTCGTGGTTAAAAATCTGATGAACTAAGAGGCTTGTGTTGACTTGCTATAGGGGTTCTGGGAAGACGTTACTTCAGCTTATGAATGAATACAGCTACGAACCACAACCACAGAAAACCGAAAAATCTACCAGCCGCTACACAGACAAACTGTTGTATTTTCTCCCGCATGGATAGAATACCATTAAGAGGAAGTATTTGGTGAGTTATTACGCATTACAGATAGGGATTAGCACATGTTTCGAAAAGTAAAATAGTTATTACTCTTAACTCTCATAGAGAAGGTAAAATCTAACGAAAACTATTCATAACCTATAAAACTCATCTTACTCTCCTGATCCGTTCACTTTTGCTCCCACTCTTCTTACCGGCTATTGTGGTTTGGTAAGGAATGCAAGCATCTACCAGTTCCCCTATCCTCACTACTATCCACTGTTAAAAATCACAACCTAACAGAAACCAGTTAATACACCGATGACTAAAAATATCGACTCGGTAGTCGCTTAAAAATCAACTACTCTAACAGTCATAACATGTCAGTTAAATCGCACGTCTTTCCCAGGAGCAAAGGTCTAAGTCACTTGGGTGACAAGATTCATATCGTTCCACGAACGGCAGTCCCAGTGGCAATAAAACATTAATGAAACTGAAAGGGCGTTGCGCTCATTGGGTAATGGAGTCAATCAGTGCGGATGACTAACCCGATTTGTTTGCAGCAGTGTTCGAGATAACGATAGGATTGATTGCTCAAACACTTAAAGATGAGCAGAACTCTGGTCAACGCAGATCAAAATGCTCATATCGGTGGGCGGATAAAATCTGTTGGAAATCACCATCAGAAGTACACGCCAACCGAAAGTTCCCCAAGCCCAACGCATAGAAGGACGAACTACAGTGGCCGTTCCATGCTCAGAGCCTTCATTTGAAGCAGAAAACGGAGTTTTATTGTCAAAGGACAAATGCAAACAACATATACAACAACAACCAAAATGGATAAAATACAAAACAAGAGAGAAAAACGAGTAAATAAACAGCCATGGTTTGTTTATTCGGCCATCAACAGGCTGATTAGGGCGGTCCAACCAGAAAACGGGTGAGCACGCTGGCCACGACCTGTAATGTCATCATACTGTTCCCATAAGAACCCCGTACGCTCCAACTCACCCAGAACGGTGCGCGCCAGGTTTTGCGCTAACCGCACTGCCAGGAGGTTCGCTTCGCTGGCCACATCAGATGGCGTACGCGAGTGGCTGGCGTAGTGACGAAGACTACGCACGGCTAAATAGTTCATATTTAACCAGATGGCACCACGCCAATACGGTGGATCATCTTGCGTGTTTGATTTGCGATACAGTGGGGAGGCGATTGATAACGAGCGAATGCCGTGATCAGACCACAGCTCCTGTTTAGCCAGATCGGCCAGCATTTGAGGTAAGCGAGGGGAATTGGGCGGAATTGAGCGCAGCAGTAACGGGAACAGGCTCACATAGCCTAATGACGAAGTCACTAGCTGCAGTTTCGGAGGTTTATCCGTGACGCGGACCGGCTTTAGCTGGGTAAGAAAAATACAAATCATGTCAATGATGGTTAACAGAAAGTACTGTACAACTGTGCATTAATAAGAGATCTCGTACTTCTAAAATACACCTGATCGGTAAGTGGAAATAAAAATGTACTCAGTGTAGGGTTACCAGATTGAACGGAATAATGAGGGGACGATACTTTACGAAGTTCACTGAAACGACTTCGAACTCAGCCAAATTTTGTTTTGGAATCTTCTGTCGTAAAAACAAAATATAAACCAGCCCAACCTAGTCAAAGCAGTCGCTCAAAGTGACTCACACAATAGACGAGGCGAAAAGATAGCCGGCCATCCTTTCAGATGATATCCGGAAGATAATTTAACCAAAAGCTACGAGAACAGGTCACACAGTCGGCTAACTATTCACAACTACCGCTACTAAGGTGTCTGCTGAGGCGCCAGATGCCTGAGGAACTCAGACTGTCGCAAACTGTACAACAGCGTGAGGCTTTCGTGGTCACAATACACTATGGTAGACTGGACAGGATGCAGCTCTTTTATATATAGGCTATCTCAGTCATTGGTAGCGGCAGGTTTTACCACAAAAACCCCAGACACCTCAATAGTAACGACAAGTACCGAGGGCGCGAGTGTGAGCTTGAGCCCTTACAACGCCCACTGTTCCTGCTGTCTAGATTTCGGTAACCGTCGAAAGTTACCCGAGGGCGTTACGAATGCCTCAATGTGTGAACATTGGAGAAATTAGTTTAACATTAATTCCTTTTACAGACAGACAATCGTGTTAACATTCTGAGTTAAGTCAGCCATGAAGCTTGACACACAAAATTGACGGTTTTTCCGTGTGCGACTTCGCATAGATGGATAAGCAGAATTTGTGTAGAACATCTGTAATGCAGTGTCTTTCAAGTCAATATATGTAGGTAAAGTCCCGACCTATACTGCTACCTTGTCGAGGTGGTCGGGCTTGTGTACTGTTTTGATCC
>LUCH01000513.1:48175-60628 GCA_013368495.1 Paragonimus heterotremus
CCAAACCGCTGGTTAGAGACGCTATCCGAGATGGCGATGTGTCGCAGTCAATGGCATACCTGTGTCCATACCATTTCTAGTTCTTCCGGTTAGTCTTCTCTTATTAATTCTCAACCTTCTTAGTAACTTTCTTCTTCTAGGATATTCCACGTCACTGTTGAGGTGAGCGGCGGCCCGAGCCACAGTACCATTTGGTCAGGCTCATGGCTGTGATGATGATGGTCTCAGATACAATAAGGTATGGAGGAATATGCAGTGTATCTCTGATAACGGGATAGGTGCTTACTGAGTAACAGGTTCCGCAGCGTGTTTTGGTAATCTTTTGAAGTCACGACAGCTACACATATTGAGCGCGTTTACCTTAGATTCTAAGCTGGATTCTCTTTTAGTCTTGTAAACCAAAGGAGGAACCAATCCACGGGTTGAGTGAGTATGAGTCTTGCACGAAAGACAGGGTAGAAGTGCACTGTTTTTACATATCTCTTTGTCACCGGTCGTGCACTCTGACAGCAAGAGTGACCAGGCGACACTGCAACAATCAGTTTACCACAAGCAATTAACAGTCAAGTACAAACACAAGAACGCTCAGACTTCCGACAATCGGTCACACGGACGCCAAGAACAATGAAGAGATGCAGCGCAACATCTAAATCGAGTTAAGCGGAAGTAAAAAATAGTTCCCCTGCGAGTATCGAGTGAAAATGGAGTCCAAAATATACAGAATCTGTCCACAGGTAACGTCCGGGGTTTAGTGGGTGTTTGGGGTCGGATGGTTACACTGTTCATGCCAGCAGCATGCATAGCAGACCTTGCAATAAACCAGATATCTGCTTGTCAGTACTCTGATTCAAGACAGCCGACTAACAAATTGATGATGAATTGCGGATGGCGGAAGAAATCCATACATCATATTGATGTCAGGCTATCTATATGTCTTTGTTGAAGCAAACGAAACTTTATCTTGGCATTTATGAGAAACTTGATTGCAAATTGTGATTTAATCATGCATTTTGTCAGTACCTCTGCCTGTTCGCTGGGAAAGCCTGTTTATTTCGCAACAGGCCTTTACATGAGGGTTGCTTTTGAATCGAAAGCCATAATACGTGCTCCAAAGGACTCAGCTAGCTACTCAAGATACTCTGCAACTTATGCAAACGTTCAAGGTATGTGATCTGATATCGATTTTCACAGGACAGGTTGCTACACAGTCGTAGTTTTCAGGAAGTGACATTAACCGTATGTATTTGAATCACAGCTCGTACATTTCGGCTCGATGTGTCTAAAGAAAACGAAAGTGACTGTGGAATGAAGATTTGCAGGTGAATCTCCCAAGGCATGGATCATCGACGCACTGGATATGAAAAGTAGTGCAGACACAAAAGTAATTGGCTCCAGTTGCCTGACTTTTTGAGAATAACGGTAAACCAATTTTCATCTGCAATTCTAACGATTTTATCACTGAGGTTCATTTATGAAAAGCAGGATCACACTGAACGGACGCTTGTATTGTTGCATCCGCCTCTGTCCGTTAGGTTATTGGTTCATCGTTAGATTAATCGAGTTACGATGTGAGGATTTTTTAAATGTGTAACTACGGCCAGCTAAGCAAAAGTTGACAATTTTGATCGTTACGGATTGAACACAATTCATATTTGGATAGACTGAAACACAGCTGTCAAAAAATACCAGGATGGAGTATTGACCAGATCTGGTTTTGAATTATTATTCTTGTGCTCACGAAGTGAATGTGTTGACCATCGTCCAGTCGACCATATCAGACGTTAAACCCAAATATCTAACCATTTGAGAAATGTTCAGGCTTTTCGATCATCTCAACAGGAGACGCAATGATTGATCTGGTCAACGTCAATCGGCAATCCCACTCTTAAAAATATTCAGTCAATAGATTTTGGTTGAACATTTAGATGTGACGACTCAATCACACCTAATATGACTCAAATGAGATGGTGGTAAATATGCTCAGTTTATAGGCATGAACATCGCCGTTCATTATTAACACATAGACGTGTAACTGGTGTGCCCTCACAAGGAAGAAATAAATAATCTACAGAAATGCATACAAATGAACAACACAATTCCTACCAAGTACTACAGTCCAAGACGGATATGTTCAATAAATCTACTTGCAAACTGACCATTCACCATACATGAGTGACGTACCTTCAGACTACTTAAAACCTAAATCCAGGCATTTTAGGCCAAACACAGGGTTTGCTTTTTAACAATACAGCTATAAATGTCACAGTTAGGCTCACTGATCAGGTTAATGGTCAGGGAGCATCCGTTTTTAACCACGAAAACAGGAACTGGCAGTTTTGCGAGTGTCTTTCAATGCCAACTCCTCAATTCAGCACTCTGTTTAGATATCCGTCTTGAGGAGAGTTTATAAAACGGGCCTCGTTATTGGTTTGTATAGATCACGCACGTGGAGATAGTCCGAATAAATTTCGAACGACTAACTTTCACGTTACGAGGCAAGCTAGCTCATCAGTCTTAGTAATATCGACTCAGATGGGATGACTAAATTAGTCAATATCAGTTCTAAGTCCCATTGTCTAGGTCTAATGTTTCGGTTCGTAAAAATATCAGAGAACGGGCAGGTAAAGAGGGCGAAATATGCAACGCAACCACACCTGAGCTGAGGGTCAGTGGGTTCAACTGGTGTATTTCCTTGGGGTCCCGACCACGCCATCGGTAGGTGAACGGAGTGGCCCCGGCCTGCGTCTGGTTGAACCACTGATACCATGTGTGCAAGCGTGGAAGAACCAAGGCGGACCAGCGGCGGAATCGCACCGCTTCGTCAGAAGTAAACTTAGGCAGACTCTCGATGAGCGCCTAGAAAGAATAGGCAACAAGTTGAGGATTTCTTAAATGCACAGAAAGAATCGTCGCGGTAAGCAATATTATTCAAACAGTAGGCCACTACCCAAAATGGTGCACAAAACATGACCGATAGACTAGCGAAAATAACCATAATCACTCAACCATGTACACATCGTGAGCTGATGTCAAAAGCACCTTCCTAGATAGTAGAATCAGGATACCAAACAAATCGGACTTCAGCTAACACAAACAAATTGCCAATAAATTCAACAGGGACAGTGTGCGAAAGCATGGATTCTTCCCATGGCAAACTGGATGAGCATGATATAGAGAAAACAGATACAATTCACTGTGACCCACGATTTAACCTTAGCATGCTCAGCGGTCTGGTCTAACAATATCATCATCAAGTGTTGAGTTCAACAAATGCGCGTGCAAATACACACTACGGATGGGTTGACAATGTCAACAACCTACCATGACGATTCAAGATCAAAGCTGCCTGCGATCAAACATGCACAAATAAACATTGACAACGGAGCAAAACAACCACCAGCAATAAGAAAGCTGACAACTCTTGAACTACAGAAGCCGTGAGTTTAACAAATATCTACAAAGATACCTGAATGGTCTTCTAATAATTGGCTGCAGTGAATAATTCTGAATCTACGGCCACAAATAATGCGCTCAAACAACAGACACAATTGATTATCACCAAACAACACGCACTCACTTCGATTACCAACACAAGTGCGGGTGGATTGGCCACTGTGTTGTGTTGTACTACGAACTGTGAGGGAACACGCGACCTGGCTTCATCACCGAGAATTTGTTCACGCGGTATCCAGCCTTCTCCATTCATCAAGTCCAACCAATGTCCGACACTTTCCATTGCCAATTGTGGATCCCATCGAGCCAAGATTAGACCATGGAAGCCTTCGTCCCATAAAAACCCACGAGGAAACATTGGTCTTGATGGCGTAGCAGTGAACAGAGCAGCAGGCCATCCGGGGACAGGTTCCGGTCCGGTATATGTCGATTTTATGAGGGAGCTCCCGTAAAAATAGCCGATACCACCGAGCAGATTACTTACAGCAACTTTAGATAAATTTGCCTGTTCATTAGATGGGGTGAAAAAAATTACGTGATGGCACATTTTATACGTTATACGCTTCACCAAACTTCACAGCCGACCACATGGAAAGAGAAAACTATCAAACCTGTTTTGATTTGAAGATGATTATTTTGGCAGAGTACGCGAGGTTACAGAGTTATGATCAGCAGGAGAAAAGGCTAAAATGACGTATGGGTCACAGGATAAGTAAGGCACAGTGTTGCATATGTAAGAAAGTTTCGTACATTCAGAATCCCGTTACATTATTCCAATCCATGATTCATGCGGTTCGTTGAGGCGATCGCAACCAGTCGACTGAATCCGGTTTCGTTTGCTCGTGAACTTGATCCTACCCTGAACTCAGTGACCTTTCCTAACCCACCAATTGACTATCCATCCGACCTCCTTAATTGTTCGATATGAAAAACCGTTTCAAGGTACTGTACATTTGGTACTGACCAGTCAGCAAGAAATGCTTGCATCTACTAGTTTTTGTGTTCTAACTGTTATGTTCAGACTACTGAAGGGAACGAACTGTTTTAGAAAGTTAGATTTCAACTACGTCCAAAGCTCAGAAACCATCCAGTCGAGTGTTAAGTGGTAACGGCGTGGAGATGAATTCACAACAGAATGAGACAACCTGACACTATTCCATTGTTTACAAGTAGCTGAGTATGGATGAGGTGCAAGGGACTTTGAACTGCGCGGAACAAAGTCTCGCATAGTCCGACTACAGAATAAAACATGTATATCAACAGTTATCCAGAGAGAATTGGGCGAAAGGACCACATGGAAATAGTTGAGGGATATAAGCGTACAAAATGGTCCAGCACGAAAACATCTAGTGTGAACACTGCAAGTTTGCTGCTCTCGGTCTGTGAGTGACGCGCAGGCACTGAACCAGTCAAACACTGCAGATAAAATCAACAACCCTGAAGTTAGGAATGTTAGATCGGAAGAGACAGTTTCCACAGTGAACGGAACATCTTCATAGACCCGAACGGTTGTGAGGAGACACGACGAATGTGAAAAATGAACGACAAGACAAAACAGAAAAAAAACTAATATTTGGGTGAGTCCACCAAATGTGTTGTCCAAAGGTTTGATACAATGACAGCAAAATCCGACAGAGTTAACAAGATGGCCGGGTTCTACATGTCGCTAACGATGTGGTTAGTCAGGCACCGGTAGAAATTTGAATAGACCTATTGATAATAGATGGAGAGATGTACCTACAAGATATACTTATCGATTGGGTGTTTGTGCAACCAACTAACTGAAACAAACCAAGTGAGCATCAGTATGGAAAACAGAAGATCAACGTTACGCAACTGGCGATATTTTTTGAATGAAAGTCTACCTTTTCCGATGCTACAGTGGGCAACAGAAGCAGCTGGTGGGTACCTGGCAGATGTGGATTCATACAGTTGATAGCAGCGACCACTGGTGAAGTGATGTACACCTGTTTCAACCCTGCTCCATCACATCAGTAACGAACCCGTCCGAGAATTAGGCCCATAAGTAGTGCGCATGTATCCGAAAGGAATTCCAGACAATTACCATAAGATCAGAATGTTAGTCTCACTGGGACTGCAAGGAGACATGTTAGTCACATAGCTCAGTTGTCGCACCTTCTTTTCTCACGGGTTGAAACTGACCAACCGTCTATGGCAAGCCCCTACGACTGACCTATGGGAATGGGACAGCTGCAGTCAATTGTGAGTGATGTTCAACTTGAAATTAACCAAATCCCCGACTACTCATCAGTGATCTATAATAGATTGACAGTAGTTGTACATACATGGTCTGACAGATAAGTGTCTAGGATATCATTTTGATATCGGCCTGCAGGTTGCAAGTTTGAACCCACAAACTGAGTGGTGCTGATGCGGCCTAACAAGCTCAAAGGGCTGTTTTCTACTTTATAGCAGATCAACCAGAGTGTATGCAGACAGGTCTTTCAAACCATTTTGGATCGTAGATGAGTGATCTGTTTCAGCATGTAAGAAAAGAGAGGGCAACAAGTGAAGAAATATATGGACTCGGTTAATGTAACGGCCAAGCCAAAACTGTTCAAAATCTATGTACACACTGTTAGTTAAAGTAACGTAATAAAGACGATGATCTAAGCGTAATTAAACAGAACTAACAGATGTGTTTACTGATAAACACAGAAGGACGACTGGATGACGAACAAGTTTAGAACATCGTTCACATTAATACAGCGGCAAAGATTATAACAGAACATTGGTGTACAAATATATATTGCAAATATATATAAAAATATATGCAAATATATGCATATATATATATATATAAACTGGAATAAATAAAACAAAGGACGGATACCGAATGATTTTGACCAAGGCAATGTTGATCGCATCCATATAGGCATAAGCGACAGACCGCTTGTATATAAAAGTGGACAATGAAACTGACTACGTCCCCAAATTTGGAATGTACATTTGACATCTGTCGGCATTTATCTGTACTTCAAACATCACAACCTCAGTCGTGACCGACTGTAACTTTTGTCTTGATCGTGCTTTACTGAGACTCCACATCAATTCCCTCAGATTTGGAAGTCGCGAACAGCTTTGCCGAGTTCAATTTTAAACTACGTACTTTACCATGTACGGCTTTGACGTTTGGACTGATCCCAATTTTTGGGTCAACATACAATCAAACATTTCTGAACACGTAAATGGATATATACAGAAGAGGATGGGACGGATGCAAAGAGAATAAGAAACTAGAGAAACAAGAATCATGTTCCGTAATTCAGTTGGCCGAAGATGTTCAACACCAACCGTTAATTTGTGAGTCCGCAAAAATTTACGTGAGTTAAATTCCATACAAGACTGAGGTTGGTTACAGATGAAAACGAGGTGTGTGTGTGTGTATGAACCGTTCACTTCAAATACACTGGACTTCTATAAGTGAACCTGGAGACGAAAGGCTGTTGAATTCGAAAGAGTTCTGTCAATTATCGTTGACAGTTTATGTTATCTGTGAATGATATGCGAATTTTCAGCTGAGAGAACCCAGGAAATTCTATCACTACCTCTTCAAACTATCACAGTTCGCTCGATTCGCGGAAATATTCAACGAATATGTATACATAATGTTCACAAACAAGCTAGGAGAATTCGTAACGACCAGAGTAGCTATCAAACTGAAACGAATAATACAGAACAGAGGCGTTAAAGTACCAAACAGTGAGTGCGCATACGTTTCTGGTGAAAAATCAGTTATTTAGAATTTCCTATACAAATTAACTATGTTGTCTTGATATAGGAGGAGCCGGGTTTCATCTTTAATTTTCGACAGAGTAACCGGGTATGTCCAATTGCTTGATGAGACACACTACAGTTGTGAGGTATTTCGAATAGTCGAATAGAATTGGCTAATGGTGGTCAGGAAAACAGGGACTGTTTTGCATGCAAAAAGCAGTACACATAAAACTGCGGAGTTTAGCCTCCTCGAGCTGACAGCTTTTGCCCATTATAGGCATTATAAACATTTTGCCCATTATAAGCGAGCAGTTAAGAGAAAACGGTGACACAACCTAAGGCTTTACTTTTGGCGTCGTCGAGGTGATGATTGCATGACAGCATGATTGTGTACATAAGTAATGAACACCAAAGGGTGATTAGTAACTCATAAAGTGCCTGATAATTTGTTGAAAATTAGTAGAAGACTGATTCCCGTACCTATCCTTGTGCTTACTAAAAAACGAGTCTGAACCAAGAACTCTTACGCTGAGATGATGATTGGACAAGAACAGTGACAAAACGCGCGAGGGCAACAGGAAACGCACTTGTCAATGACATAACGCTTCTCCCCATTCGCGTTCAAGAAGGGCAGTTAATCTAGTAATCCTCATTTTCGCGCTCATTTGTAATCTAATAACCTTCGTCCGGTTGTTCCGTTTTAGCCTTCGATCCTTGGATTCCGTCTTTTTAATGCATAAGCTTAATCTTACTTTCATGGTAGCGAAATATATCGAGTGGTTGCAGTAAAATTATAACAAGTAAAGTGTGCAACAGAAACTACTCAAAGGAACTGGCAAACAAAATCATAATCGACACTCCATCACACCAAATAAAACTCGATAGATCAGGGGTCTTTCATTATTCAAGCAGCATCGTAAACATCAACGTCAAGAGTTTGGTTACCTGTCTTTCGGTGAACTTTGTGAGATCCACAGGGAATCTTTCGGCGAAGCGCTGATGAAATGCGGAAGACAGGGAGTTTAGGCGTTTGGTAAACAAATCACCTGTAATCTCTGCCTCGGTGCTGTCAGCCTGTGTGAACGTAACTTCGATCACTGTTTGGCCTATCTGAGAGGCTTCGAATTTCTGACTCATCGTGGGCGGTTGCACAGTAACTTCGTGGAACCACGCATTCGGATGCGTTTCTTGATCAACTTGTCTAGGACGGCCAGTCAACGAGAACATATTGGTATCCCGTCTGACTCCCAAGCCCGTGAACATCGTCTCCATAACTGCATCCTCACGAGGAATATGGGCTATGAGGGAACTCACTTGTAGAGAAGTGTTGGCAGGATGGAAACTAATCTGGTGATCCCCAAGATGAACGCTGCTACCTAAGGAGGAAAATACCGAAATAGTAAGGTTTACCAACCAACAGAGAAGTAAAACAGGTCGCACTGCACTCTGGAAAGCGCATGGATGACCCCAGATGTGCATAGATAAGATTACCTTACAGCAGTTGCTCAGATCAATCAGTCAACAAGTTGATTTAGGACTAAGAAAGACAACGCCTGAGAAAATGACGCAGCACAAGTGGACCGGGTTGAGTGAACGACTCAAAGAGCAGGCTAACGTTCCGTGGAAGCTATTATAAGAGTTTTAGCAGTGTACTCCAATCGTTGTCAAAAAACAAACGTAATCATCAAGATCCTGAAGTGGTAAAACAAATGATATCCGTTATTGATAGGGAACTTGTCAGAGACCTCGCACGAAAGCAAATGATGTAAGTACTTACGACGTAACAGGGAAATCAGATCCCCCTGTGAGCAAGACTTGTGTAAATGATCAGATTCACACCACAGGAGTTCAATATTTCCAACTTCGAACTAATGAATCTCACAAATACCGCTTATTTTGTTCCCAACATGTTGATTCCATTGGCGTTCAGGAAACGATAAGTACGGGAAAATCGTGTTACCTTCCTTCAGTTAGTCAGTTTGTAGTATTGGAACGGGTTGATTGAGTCATCAGTTTACGGGGGGCCACAGGGGTTCACCGTAATCAACTGGAAAATAAAGTCACACAACCTATCAACATACCTTGAGTAGGCAACCAAAGGCAACAGCTTGGAGAAGCCGTAGTGCGTTCCTGAAACACGGCAAAACAATAAGTGTTAATCTATCCTGATAGTAAAGTTGTAGAAAGTAAGGAAACTCTGTCGAAGCGTCGGCGCACTAAACAACTAGTTGTGACATCCACAAAACCTGTATGCCGTGCTGTCTAGGATTTCCACCCACAAATTCTAGTACGGTCCGCCTTAAAATATAAACAACGGGAAAAACAGGTTTGTTCAGGGTTCAAGCAGCAGTTGACTTCCAAAGCGGGCAGACGACACCTACCAACACTGCTCAGCGGAGCTGTCAAAGATTTCAAGCCTGTGGTCATGTCACCACCTGAGCTGCTTTGTGGTTTCTTCCAACTGTCGGCGGCCCACTGAACAATGCATAATGTGGCGAATGTTCCGTTCACACGAGGAGCAGCGTAGATTATGTACATTAATTATAACAGTTATCAGTTGCGAATTGGCACATTTTCCAAATACGCGCCAAAGGACAGTCATGTTCAGAGTAGACCCAACTGTGAAAAGTCAGGGCTTCGGCTGGATTCGAATCAGCGATAGAAACACCATGCCTCAACGCGGCAAGCGCTCTACCAGCTGAGCTACGAGGCCACGCCAGCAGCCCCGAAATTTCACATTTGGACCAGACAGTCATGTTGTTCACACAGTTAACCAATTTGACACCAGCTAACTGACATACGTGGCCATGGTCGAATACCGAAAGTCCGCATGTATCTTCTACACGAACGGCCCACGTCACTGAACGATAGACCACAACAAAAATCATACACATACAGTAAAACCTGACAGCAATCAGCAATTGGACGCCCTTGCGATGCCGCTAGTGACGAACATTCGCAAGTATAATGGGTCCTTCCTCTATCCTCATCAACACCTCAACAATAACATTACACTTTGATGGGATGACATTACTCAGGTAGATGATGTGCTCGGCAGTATGCCTGTAATAACAGAAGTAGAAAGAATGCCAACCCGAACTTTCTAGCAACACTACATGCTGAAGATGAAAGGTGCATACCATACAGACCAGCCACGTCACTTAATCCGTTCAGTATGGTTTGCATGTTCTCTGCAGAAGGGTCAATTATAGTAATTTCGTTCGCACACTCAAAATCAGTCAGCTTACTGCTTGGAAGAAACTCCACTCAGAAAACTGTGGCATCTAGGAATGCTTGTTCCGGAATATCACTCGTCATACGGTTGGAAAGAAGGAGGAAGATCGAACACACCTGTCGGAACACCATTTGAAGTAGAGAACGCCTGTAACAGCTTCCTATGAATGCTCAATCAGCGTTCAGAGCGGGTAAGTAGCTTTAATAAATTGACACACTACACTGGGACTTCTCTGCAAGAAAGTTTCCGAAGGCGTATCGAACAAATGAATCGAAAGCAGTCTTTTGATCCAAAATACCACGCCCGATGACTGAGAAAAGGGATACGGATGCTTCAATGTCTGTCGTCTGTCTAGGAAGTCCTAATCGCGAGGTTATCGACCGGAGTTAGCAGATAGTAACTGCGCCTACTATCGAGACGATCAGCCAACCTGATCACTACTTACAAGCGAAAGTGGACAAGCGTTCAGGTATGATAATTCGGTTGCACCTAGTGTGGAGTCAGCGGCGCAGTAGTCAACACGGTTGCTTGGTGAAAGCGTGGCCGGAGTTCTAACCCCAGCCGTGGCAAGGATATGCACTACTGACGAGCTCCAAGAAGAGCGGAACTCGAGTCTAGTGCTTCTTTTCGAAAGAGGCTGGCTGGAATGTCTACCTGAATGCGGAAGGTGCGATCAAATGTGTGATTTCCAACTTGAAATTAGAAAATATAATCCACTGTCGATCGGCCGAAGGGTTCAGGTAATTTGAACAGCTTACTGAAGATATGAAGTCGCCAAAACCAAGTGTAAACAGGCGAGTCATTTTTTCCATAGACAGTCTCACCCACACGTTGTCGACGGTCACGGCTACCACGAATTAGGAAAAAGCAGCTGGCTGTCCCTTGATGGGCCCACGACTTTCATCTCTGTAGTTCTTCCAGAGAAGTAAGCCTCATGGTATTTGCGACGACTCATAAGTTTCGACTTCAGTTGACGTCGGTCACATAAAACAGAAAGTCGTGGGAGATCAGATGACGTTAATACACAAGCCCTCCTGAATCAGCAGAATCCCACTTCTGCCATATCTGCTATGATCCTTTGGAACCAACTTATTCGCAAAAGATCCGCGTAGCTGTTCAGATTTTTGACCAGTGTTCGTTTGAATCACTACTTATGTGGCCTGAGGAGTTTACGTGTAAACACTGTGTGACAAGTGCCTCGTACACTTCCATTTCTCAATGTTCAACTGAACACGTCAGCGAGCACATCATCTTGGAAGAAAAATTATAAAGCAAAGCGAGCACGAAAAACGACGTGCATTGAGAGAAAGAAATTATTAAAAATGAACCACAATCCTTAATGGACTAAGGTAAACTATAAAAGACGACGACTTGATCGATTTGCGTCCATGGTTCAGTCACTCATGACGGTTTCCACGCGACGCATTTGTGAGGAAATACGCAATTCGATATATATATATATATATATATATATATATATATATATATATAACAAGCATAAACTTAGTGGACGACTTGTCGTGACGCATCACATCAAACAAATGAGTGCGCCGGAATGAAATTGTTCTGCTCCCCATCGTGTTCGCCTGTTGGTCTGTCTTCGTACGTCTTTTATTTCAACATCAACGGTGCTGACGTAGTGGCTGTCTATAACTGTGTCAACTGAACGGAGTCCGCGAATAGAAAGCTTACAGTACAAACCCTTCCCCTTTCAATTTAACCCGTGCGGCCACTTTCGCATGATCCGTGTTGAACTCACGACCTGTCTACGCAGTGGTGCCATAGTTGTGATCTAGGTTCGGCTCGTCGCGTCGCTGATATTTGTTCCTGCACGCGTGTGCGAAGCTGTTTGCCTGTCTCCACCTACTGTTAATCACATCCAAGACAGGGAATCGCGTAGATTACGCCAGACTGTGAATTTGGCTCCACACGATCTTAAGCGTTCACTAAACCTGTTCAAGAAGTTAAGTTTGTCTTGTGTGATATTTGGATGCCCAGTAGTTGAGGCATTATCAGTGCTGCTTCAG